>OZ023239.1:4080998-4287998 GCA_964006365.1 Trididemnum miniatum | reverse complement strand
TTTACCAGCAGTTGTGAATCAAACCAAATGCTTTTCTAGTGACAATCCATATTTTTTAAAACTAAATGCTGCTTTGTAACACAAATAGTTTTTCTTTCTTCAGATATATAAGTCTGGTATTGTTGAGTCATTTGCACAACTTGGAAGTTTTTCACAGCAGCAGTATCTATCCCCACTACTCCATTAACTAGGCTTTAATAAATAATCTTATCCTTGGTACCTGAAAACACATTTACAAAATATTGGAAAAATAAAACACCGGAAATCTATATGACTCTGTGAAGTTGAAGTATACATGTGGCGATAGGCCACAATGTAATTCAAAATATATACTTGATAAATGATACAGCTCAGTTGGCCGAGTGGTATAGAGCATCTGTCTCTTGAGCTGTAGACTCGGGTTTGATTCCGAGTCGGGTCAAACCAATCACTTTAAAATTGGTATTCACAGCTTCCCTGCTTGACGCTCCGCATTAAAGTGGCAGTGTGGAGAACAAGCCAGCAAGTTTACTTGTTGTGCTGTTGGGAAAGGCACTTAGCGGGATTCCTCCATCTTGGTGTGGTAGACAGATGGCTGGCAACTCCTAAGCAAGCTCGTATAGCGCTCTGATTGCTTTTTCGTGATAGGAGGATAAATATGCCACTAACTAACTAATTCTGAAGCTTTTATGCAGTGGCAACAAAACATACTACAACAACACCTGTAACTGAACTTACATAGGAAGTTCCAAAAAATTCGTACACCTTATAGTCACTCTATGTATAAAAAACCATAGATTAACGTCCTACTTCATCCAGGGTTAAATTTTGACAAGTCAATCATTCAATTCACTGCTGACAATTACCACTAACCCACACCAATTGACAAATGATCATGGGGAATTAGTGGTTAAAAGTTTAAATTAAAAGCAGATAATTTTCTATTAACTGGTGTAAAACTACAAGGAAGCACTATTAACATAAGCAATCTAATTTCTGCAGTTTTGACGATAAACCAAGATGTTGAACCTGTGTTTTGATTCCAAGGGTAACAGTTGCTGAAGCATAATGAAGCTGATCATAAAAAAATGAAGTAAAGATTTTAATATCTGCATAGCAACTTTAATTACATCAAATCTTTTAACCAACCTAATGAAATAAGCATGGAAACAAGCTAATTAAAATAATGTCACAGAATTTCTATACTGCTCCATAGAGCAGTAGCAACAAATTAACTGAAGAAATCAGAATTTTAACCAGTCACAAGCACAGCATGACCAGCAAATGAAAACACACACGGCAAACTTATGTTTAAATTGTAAGCAACCAACTTAGGGGTCAAAACCTAATTTGTAACATCATACACTGTACAAAGCAAGTAAGTTAGACAGGAATAAAAATACAGCAAGCCATAGGCCTATAGTGTTGTCTTTAAAAAATAATAAGCAAGGCCAGCAGTACAATTTGTTTGATATTGAGCTTCTGCACATCCAATATTCGTAAACGTTACTATAAATTTCTGAATTAAAATTTCTTAAGCTAGTTTTGGGTCTTATCTACAGATACTTATGTTGGGTCTTATCTAGAGTAAGCCGTCCATGTCTTTCATCGCCTTATGCAGACAAGTTAATCTAGACGTGGACGGCTTACTCTAGACAAGACCCACTTATGTTTAACTGTGGGGTAGTTTTGCCAGAATCAATCTTAAAAATGTTAGAGCTGCAAAACTTTTTTGTTTCAACTTTTAAACAATATTATTGGTAGACAAACTTGAAGCTGTGACTTGGGCTTGGCTCATTGTCTCGATTTAAAGCCTGATGAAAATTAATTTTACTAAAGTACCGGTACTATAAACTGTAACACTGCACCTACCAGTACCAATATTCTATCCAGTATTTGTACAACGAATCTTAATTTCATTAAGATGATGTTCTTTTATCTGCATTACCGATATTTATTTACCGGTACCAATATTTCAGACCCCATGGTTTGGTAAGTCTACCTACCGGCAGACCGGTACTTTAAACGAGTCATGTCCAGTAACAGCCCCCACACTTTTTCAGTCTGCCAACCTGACCCTAACCAAATCTAGCCCTAACCGAACCCAATCCTAACTAAATTTGACCCTAACCAAATTTAATCTTAACAAAACTGAACTGGGGGCTGGTACTAGAACTAACCCCTTTAAACCAGTAAGGTATACAATGCCGGTAGCCGTAAACTGGACCTAGGCCTATTACAACTAAACTCCTGCTTGCAGCTTAATCTCAGTCTCTCAGCCTATCATTTTTAACCTAACTTATTTACCAGTATCATACGCAATAGATCTGTTCCACCATGGTGCCGTATTGAGTAGACTACCGTATATGATTACTTAGCGCTTACCAGTTACTGCGTCGTCTTACCGCGTAGACCGCATAGGCATGCAATTTGACGATTGCATGCCTTCTGACGTAGTTATTCGCGGATTTAGCGCCATTCTGCCAATACAACTAGATGTGGGACAAAAAAGCAACTTCGAAAATTGCATGCCTATGCGGTCGTCCGCGGTGATACGCGGCTACTTTTAAGTGTTGCCATTTATTAATATTCAAAATGGTCTTGATATTTAATGCTTTTCTGACACGGAGAAAGTTCTCAAATTAAAATCGAGAAAATTTTTTGGATATTTTTTTCAAAAATATTATTATTATTAATTTTCTTTGGTTGAATGGCATTCGGCAAGGCATGCAATGCATGCCTTGCATGCATGGAGAATACGCCCCTGGGTAGAACATCGCTGGCGACTTGGTAGTTTCGAGGACACCACGTTCGTATTGTAGCTGGAAAACTTGTATAGGGTTCAATTTCCGATCAGGTCGCATATTGCAAACTTTAACCTATTTATAGGCATTGCAATCGCACTTAGCTAATTTGGCGTGCATCCAAGAATGGCGGTAGGTAGGTACGGTACGGAATTTTTAGGTACGGTACGTTTTAAGGTACGGTACGGTACGTAATTTTAGGTACGGTACGTTTTAAGGTACGGTACGTTTTAAGCGTACCATTCATTGGTACGGTACGTGGTACGGTACGCTTGTTAAATGTATTCGAAGTACGTTACGTTAGTACGGTACGGTTAAAATTTTGAAGTACGGGTACGTAAATTTTGAACGTAACGTACCGTACTGCCAACCTTGCTTAAAGGGCTTTGTCAGTGTAACTGCAACGGTATTAAGGACATCGGATGAAGAATTTTCCGTAAGGGCCAACAATAATTTTTTAAGAGTAGAGTCGTAATCACGACTAGCAAAAATGCTAAGTTTTTCCAAAAATATTTAAAATATAAGTTAAACTAATCAATTTTGGGGAGGAGTTGATGTAAGTCTGCCTTTGCCCTTTTTTCCCAGCGCCGGTGCAGCCTACCTAACAGCAAAACACAATCTACAACAATGTCAAATTCGTCGCTATAACGACTTCTAATATGCCCAAAACTTGCAAAATAACGGTCATCAAAAGCTTAGTTAAAAGAGCACCCTTCCTTTTTAAATAAATAACTTGATTGGGATGAACTCAGCTGCGACGTCTCTCAGCTACTGCCGAATCGTTATTAATATTTGTCATTAACTACTAACTGCGTGCCGTCACAGACTGGCTGTAAATTGATTGGGAAGTCTACTTGCAAAAAGATTCACGACCTCACCTGCAGCAGTGCCGTTCAACCTGTCAACCAACCTTTTAATGGCTAATCGACTCAGACAATAGAAGCTTATTTAAATAAATATGATCTAAATTAAAACAAGTAAATCTAACAATCAATCAGCCATTACAATCTCGGTCAGGTAAACCGCTATTACTATTACTACGAATTTATTAATGTACAGAAATTTATCCAATCCAATTTGGAGGCCAGGGTTGCCAGGTTTTGCAGAGTAAAACACACCAAAATGTTCCAAATTATATACCAAAATATGTTATTAAATATATACCAAAATTTCGAAAAAAATCATCAGTTTATCTGTAAAAATGAAAAGTAGGTGTTGCATTTTTGAATGACATAATTAATTTCTTGCTCAATCTCCCAACAGAAGTATTTTTACTCTGAACATAAATCAGTAGTATTTGCTAAATACATTCAAGCTTTCATTACCAGTAATGCAGATTAAATAGACCAAGGAACCGAATCAAAGTTTCTCACGCTAAACAAAAAACAATAGTCACAAATACAACAGTTTAATTGAAATTAATCAACACTTCACAGTCCACAATCTCAGGTAACAAAAAGAACTGCACAAAACTCACAGTTTCAAATAAACTAGCCCCCATTACTTGAAATTAATCAACACTTCACAGTCCACAATTCTGGGTTAACAAAAAGATGTACTGCACAAAACTCACAGTTTCAAATAAACTAGCCCCCATTACTTGAAATTAATCAACACTTCACAGTCCACAATTCTGGGTTAACAAAAAGATGTACTGCACAAAACTCACAGTTTCAAATAAACTAGCCCCCATTACTTGGGGTCTTGTAAAGATCATACTGTATCACACCATAGGGAAACGTACCGGTACGTCCTTGACGCGCACTAGCGATTCCGGTTATCATATTTTCCATACGGTATGATCTTAACAACGCTACAACTTAACACTCAAAACTATAAGCTAGCCAATCCATTCTTCACAATTCACATATAACATATTGGTTCAGAAAAAGAAAAATTCTAGAGCTTTTGCCTCATTGGCACATTGTGCAAAAAAATCGCCGCTAGTAGTGTTGCCAATTATGTAAAACTGCATTGCTCAAATCCGTGGAAAGGATTTATTAGGTAATCTGGCAATTAAAGAGCTTTCTAGTAATCTTCAACATTCAATTTTCAATTCAATTCAATTTTTATTTTATTTCCGTACTGCCAGAAACGTCCAAGAAAATATTTACATCTTAAGTTAAATAAAATTGGCATGGAAAAAGGAACATGCAGCAAAACGAGGAACCGTTGAGACACGCCAGTCGCAACCGACTTGGCATGGCTGCATGACCGAGAAAATCTATGTGGCAACGCGTAAATCAAACAAACAACAACGAAATGAACCAAACACATAAAAATAAAAAAAAAAAATTTAAGCAACATACCATAGCAAATACCGATACATCAAATTTATTTATACAAAAAAAAAAACAGCTTGTGACCTTAGTTGCGGGAAGTCGTTTACATGTTAATTAGCTTTACAGTCGGGCCATGATAAGCAGCAACTGAAATCTCGGGGGTTATTCAGCATGTCAATAACTTGTTTAGCAATTGTAAAAGTTTTCGTATGGTAAACCAAATGGTATATATAAAGCAAATTTATAACTAGGCGAGGAAAAATATCCACGAAGACCACAAAAAACAATTAGAATGCTATCAGAACTTAATTTGTAGTTTTAAATGAAACCCATCGATTTTGTTCTGTATTTTCTAATATTCCTCATTATCATGTCTTTACAATAAATAAATGATTAGTTTGTTTTTTTTTTCTTTGATGTCCATGATGGTAACTAGGTATTATGATGTGACAAATAATGTCCGCTTAAATTCCTTGGGAAAATATTTCTTTGCAACAGAAGAGACGATTTGGTTTCTAGCCGTTCTTTTTCGTAGATTTACCCACATGCTTTTGTTCATCATCCAATAGATTCCTGCAACAACAATTACACAGCAGCACCAGAACATTTTCGTAATTTAACACAAAAATCAATGCCCTAATGCTGAAAACTGGGGTCATATTAATTGAGAACATTATTTAAATTCGTATTCAGTTGTGTTTAGAACGCGTTCTTTAACTTTATTCGAAAAAGACGTCAAATTTTTGCAATTCTTAATTGCGCTTGTAAAGTTACTCCATATCTTCGGTCCTGAGAATTTGATAGATTGTTGGCAAACGGTTAATCTGTATGCTGGGGACATATCAGTTATATTAAATTTCTGATAAATACCAAACGCAAAAATACACTACCAAAAGGCATAAAAAGTACCAAATTTAAGGACATATACCAAACCATAATTTCACCTACCAAACGGTCCAAAAAATATACCAGATTTGTGAAATAAATGCATCATAGGCTATTTGGCGAAGCACTCAGAATTAGGGTCAAAAAATTAAACAAAATTTGCGTGAAAATTATTCAAAAAGACACAATTAATGCATCACAGGCTATTTAGCGAAGCACTCAGAATTAGGGTCAAAAAATTAAACAAAATTTGCGTGAAAATTATTTAAAAAGCACTAAAATAGCCATTACAGCAAGTAAATTTTCAAAATTTGTCCGGGGGAGCATGTCCTGGGACCTCTCCAGAGCCTTTTCTGTTTTTCAATCAGCTTTCAATTTGTTTTGCCGAAAAAAAAATACGCCTAAAAAACGTGGAAATTATGCCCCCACCTCCTTTTGAAACTTCTCGCTACGCCCCTGCTAGGCGTAATTATCGCTATCGAAGAGGTTCGAAACTACAGAAAATTTTATATATTAAAAACATTTTTGGAAATGGCAGGTGGAAGGGTGCATACCTCTCATCTTAGTTCTACCCCCTGGATCCGCCCCTCAGCTGTGACCATAAGCTACAGAAACCATCAAGAGAGTTTGGCATATTTCAGTCACCCTGGCACCATTAGTTTTGTTCTTTTATTAAAAGGCAGAGTAAAAAAAAGGAAGGGGGATGGCACAATGCCTCCTTTCTAAGTATACGCTCCGGTCTAGGAGCCTGAGACTAGGAGCTTGTGAACAGATAATAAGTTCATTTAAAGGAGGTTTACACGTTTACAAACGTCGATCTGGCTAATGTGTGCTATGCTAGCTAGAGGAAAGCTTGAGCTCATCAAGCTGTTTCCAAGTGACATTTAGTGAATTTAAGTGCATGATACGCTTAGCGTTAGTTGCGATAACAAGCAGGGGGTCTGGGTATGGTAACACAAATTTCAGTTCCCCCCTCTACTTAAAAGTACTTCCAACGCCCATGCGCAGGCCATAAATTTAGTACCATGGCGACAATACATCAGCGACTACAAAAACAATATTTGAAAAATCATATCTTATTTTTTTGCTATTTTTCGCTTCTTGCTTGCCATACTCAATGCTAAATCTAAAATGAAAACAAAATGTCAGCACACGACCACGTGCAAACAGCGATGGCGGAAGCATTTCTAAACTGGGGGGGCCCAAAACCAATGACCAGATTTTCTTCACCTATAACCAGGGCCGGCAGTGGCGTAGCGAGAAATAATTAAAAAGAGGGGGAGGGCCATAATTTCCACATTTTTTTCCAGCGTATTTTTTTCGGCAGAACTAATTTGGAGCTGATTAAGAAACAAGAAAAGTTTTAGGGGGTCCGGGGGCTTGCTCACCCGGAAAACTTTTGAAAATTTGCATGCAGTAACGGCTATATTAGTGCTTTTTGAATACTTTTCACGCAAATTGTGTTCAAATCTTTTGACTCTAATTTTGAGTGCTTCGCCAAATATGATACATTTTGTTCGCACAGTTTTAATTATGCGTGCTTAAGGCGTAAGGCTTATAGCTGTCGAAGAGGTTCGAAATTATTGAAAAATTGTACGCATCAAAACATTTTTGAAAATGGCTGGTGGGAGGATGCATATCCCTCATCCTACTCCTCTGGATTCGCCCCTGGCCACAAGCAACAGAAACCACCAAACGAATCTGGCATATTTCAGTCACTTGGCACCATTAGTATTGTTCTTGTTTACTAAAGGGCAGAGTCAAAAGAGGGGGTATGGCACAATAGTCCCGCTTCTTAATACGCTCCTGAGGGCGGGATATAGACAACGAGAGACCCTAGGCTATTTGATCACACTGACTGGAAGAGCAAAAAAGGTCTTCACGTCCTCAGATGTCCTGTTTTCACTGAAAATATCTGTAGGCCTATAACGAAGAGCAAAAAAAAAGGTCTACACGTCCTCAGATGTTCTGTTTTCCACTGAAAGTATGGTAAGGAGAAAAAAAAGATCTTCATTGTTCGTGGTGAGGCCCCCCATCATATCCGAGGCCCTAGGTTTTAACCTGCTTAGCCTACACGCAGGGTTACCATCGGTCCACAACAAAAAATAAGCACGCTGCTGTTGCGAGGACGAAGTAGCAGGTTACCAAAACGTCCGCAGATTCCTCTATATTGTTTCCGCTAGAATTCGGTGAAGACCAAAAAAAAAAGAAGGTCTTCACGTCCGCAGATTCCTATGTTTCCGGTGGTTCAACAACTTTTAAAGGGTATGAACATCATGACATGATTAAGGAATGCTTTTGTTGCTTTGTGGTCAAGCTCTGTAGCCCTCTGAAAACAGTCCCGTACTAGCCCATGGCCCCCCACAAGTTGGGAACCAGTGGATTAAGAAATTAAAACAAATTTCAAAATGCTGAAATTAACTAATGAACAAAAAATAAACATATTTTCCTTTCACTTTTCGTTCATTTAAAGAAAAAAGCATTTGAACTAAGACATATTAAGCACGGAATTCAAAAATATACACGTTCAGGTTTTGTAAGACATTGCCCTTGAAAATAAGCGCAAATCTTAGAAATAAGCACAAAATGGTAACCCTGCCTATATGTAAATTTGGCCCTATACCTTCAATCCATATTTAGCCTGTCCACATGTGACATGTCCAATTTATGTGGGCTTCAGACCCACGGTTTTTGCTTCCAGAGTTGGGCAGTACCGCGGTAGGTACAAAAGTATTTAAATTTTAAAAAATGTACCGTTTTTGGTACCGTCGTTACTTTTTAGACCGTTTTACTCGATATTTCGGCAACTTTTTTTGCGTAAACTTAAGAGAGCAAAAGCGAAAAACTTAACGAGTTTTTCCGTGAAAAGCATCTTCGAAAAGTATTGCGAAACCACGTTTTTGTAGATCAGTGATCGGCAACCACCGGGCTGCGGCCCCGTGCGAAGTTTGTTACCCGCCGTGTGCGTTTTCAGAATAAATGCTTTAAATTTGAAACATTTATACAACGTTGGACGCAATATCTGTCACCAACGAATTTTTGCGGTTTTTACATAAAAAACACTCATTTTAGCAAACTTATTTATCGAAAAAGGGCATGCAGTGAGTGCAGTCACTATCGGCAATGCAAAAATGTTTTCGCAGCTTATGTCTAAAAGCAGAAGCTTGGCTAAAATAAATGAAAGGAGGCTGCAGCCATTATTAGTTTGAAAAATTATAGACTAAAAGTTAGGTTTTAGTACCTCAATATAAGGCCGGGGGGGGGGGGGGGGCATGGCACCGTAGCCTCTCCCTGCGTTCTGTGACGTCAACTCGCCTGTAACGGCAGTTTTTTTAAATCTCCTAGAGGTGCTGTTGTAGACAAATTCTTCTATCAATATTGTTAACAATTGATTTCTGAATAGAAATAAATTCAATAACAATGCGAATCAGTGTTTCAAAAAGTGCTGGGTAACTGAGTTTAGTTAGAGCAAATATGCAAATTTAATTAATACAGTAACATCTGTTTAAAATCCGACAGTCTGTTTCAGCCAAGAGGGATCATTAGACAAATAGAATCTATTCTATTTGAATAAGATAAGGTGAAACAGACTGTCAGATTTTAAAGGGGCATTCAAGTCAAAATATTTGTTGATTTTATGAAAGGCATCGATAAATAAAAATCAAAAAAATTTTTTCGCGTTGATCCAGTGTGTTTTTATTGTGTAGTTTAGAAGATATCGAGCTTTAAAATCGGCTTGTCCACTATCTCTGACGTCATTTGATCATAGATTCCCCTGCGATATGTGACGTAATTTCAAACAAAAATAAATTGCGGGAAAAATAGCTACCCGTAATGGCTAGTTTTTGTGTTGGGCTAAGTGGACTTGCTGCATGTACTGTATGAACCTACACAGTGCATAGTTGTATAACACTACTGCGTAGACTTGCAGTGTATTGCTGAATACCGGTGGTACTTTAGTTGGAATAAAGTAAGAGCAAAAGCCTGTAGACTTAAGTTGCTGGAAGATTAACAGAGGGGTGTAGGATAGTTAGTAGTTAGACCAAGAGTAGACTACCGTACGGTCCATGAATAGTGCAGTTAGGTCAATATACGCTGTTAAACCAAACTTGTCTCTGATTGGTCAATTGATTTTTTCCCTAGTGATCAGGTAGTAACGAAAATATGCAGTTTTCGGTCATATGAGTTATGTACGAAAACTGGCTTGTAGTGCTTGTCCAATTAATGCTGCGTCGCGAATCTTAGCAAAATAGAGCCCTCCAATGTAGTTTTGAAGGGATGCAATTACTTTTGTGGTTTATTGGTAGTATTTTCCTTAAATTAGTATGATTTAGTGCATTTGAAAGCTGATTAAGGCTAGGTTTTAGACTACAACTTTACAAGTTATCAAACCCAACAAGTCCAAGTCGAGATATGGAGAAAGTTGATTTTATTTCCATAAACTGTTAATAATTTGCTGTAGTTTTGCTGGTTTATGCAACAACTCTGTTTAATTCATGACAAAAAAGCTGTTTAATCTACCAGTTTCTGAACACTTACCGGGCAAATTCCCCAGTACGGTAGCTGTTAGACTACTGGTACATACCGTCTCATGTCACTCATGTGTGGGCTACTTTGAGATGTGCCAGTAATCATTGCGATGGAGAATGGGTCAGCAGTTCAAATTTGCAGATACTGTATATAAGACAAACTCATCAGTAAGGTTGCAGGGTGCAGTACTGTTGATTACTGGTATTAGGATACCGGTAGTCTACTGGGCACAGAGTGGGAGTGCAGCAGTACAGTACGGTACTTGTATTATGTGCTGTGCATCTCCTAGTCTGTTTGCAGTTAACAACTGAAGGAAAAAACAAATAAATCTAAGATCTGCGGTGCGACGGATTTACGATGAGGTTGATAGACTAGCAGTGTGTACAGTAAGCAGAAGCAAATTCAGATTCATAGTTTGTCAAGCTTTAAACTGAAATTATTTTGAGAGATTTCAGTTTGAGTGCGCGAACAATGATCTGCATAATCTTCAAATCTGCTGGTATACACGTAATAGGCTTAACTTTGTTTTATGTAACAATTGTATGTAAAGATGGAGCCACAGAGCCACTGCATCTTTTCAAACAACAAGTATAATGCAGATTCCAGTGAAGCAGGTACGGTACTGGTAAGTAATCAAAAGGTGTTGTGAATGTGCTAACTAGGTATGGTACTGTACGGTAGTGTTCCCTCTAGAGAAAGTTGAGAAAAATGCAAAACTTTTGGGCAAATTTTGCTGATTTTGAACCAGAAATTAATATTTTAAAGGCAGAGGCTAAGGTTACGTGACCGTAACATTTGTCTCTTTGGTTTATTTTATTATCCCTTCACGCTTCCCTGATTGTACGAGAGCGTGACGAAGTAATAAAATAAACTAAAGAGGCAAATGTTACGGTCACGTAACTTTAGCCACTTCCTATTTTAAAATGCAAAACTGAAAAACTTAAACAAAAAACTTGAATTTTTTGATGCAAGACTCTAGTTTGCATCTTGGAACCAGAAATTAATATTATAAAATGCAAAACTGTAAAACTTAAACAAACAACTTGAATATTTTGATGCAAGACTCTAGTTTGTATCTTGGAAAAGCAAATTTAATGCAAAAAATTTGTAAAAGGGGTCCTCAAAGTAGTGAAATCTTTGGGCAAAAATTCCAATGAATTTATATTTGGGCAAATTTGCACCAGTCAAAATCCTAGAGGGAACACTGGTGTACTGCACCGGTATGTCAGGGAGTATTTTTAACACTTAATGCAATATTGCTATATTGATCATTTAATTCCTGTATAATTTTTTATTTCGTCACCTGACAAATTTTTCCATTTAAAAATTTGTTTTTTGAGTGCTTCAGTTTGTTTTTTTAGTTTGGCTATTTCTTTTGTTGCAAGCTGTAGGTCTTCATTGTCATTACTTTCTTTAGTTTCATTTACGGGTGTTTGAGCTGCTACATCTTTATTGAAACTTTCTGTATTATCACCTGAGCTGATAGTGTCAGATAAAATCCAACAATGTCGCTTTCTGTTGGTATTTCTTGATGTTGCAGTTGATCAGCGACGTCCTTTTTGATCCTTTCGCTGACCATGGAGATTAAAACGAGTAACAGCATCTTTCTTTAGGATTATTTTTTTTAATGTGGAACTGCTGTGCTGGTGGCAGCAGTGGCTTTGAAGTCATCATCGACAAAATGATAAGAACAAACATGGGCATAATTATTTGCCTGGAAAATAATTTTTGCTGTTTAGCGTTTTAACCATTGTATTCTCGCTTTGGGTTCTAATGGTTGGCGATGAAATGATCAATCTTTGTTTTTTCAGAAGTTGCATTGCAGCCAAATACTGCACAATGGTTGGGCATTGCAATTGCATTAAATCAAATATTTGCAAAGTTAATCTTTTCCGCCATAATGGAAATAGTGTAGAGAGTTCAAAAAAATTCGAGATTTTACAGAAATGTTCCATCATAGTTTCGTACTGATTAAAGAATGTGTTGAATTTCAAAACAAATTTTGCATCATGATTTTGCACTTTTTGCAGTAAAGGTGGCACCACAGCTCTGTACAAGTTAAAGCGACGTTTTAAACTTCCTGTAAAAAAGTTGGATTGCATTGCTTCTGATTCTACCAAATGCAAAAAGCTCACATAGGTCTGTTCCGTTCCAAAAGTTGTGGTGGTACAGTAGTGTAATATGCACTTATTTCTGCAATAATATGCATCATATTTATTTTGGTGTCACTTAGGAGGTGACCTGCTCAGGTTGACAAGAATTTGATGAACCCAAACCTGATCCTTCAATTACGACCCGAAAGTGATTTGATGGACCAAGCACTAGCAGATTGCCACACCAATACACAGTTCGAGCTTTCACCAGGCATGACAAAATTCCTGGAGTTTAGTTAGGGACTGAAGTTCATTCAGTCGGGAGACTTGGTTCTCGCATATGCAGAGTGCAGACAAAGACTTCTTGATCTACAACTAAATGCCCAAATATGTGTTTCTCAATTTACCACCATTTCGTGTTGGCAAAACACAATGTACAAGTTCAGAAGTCAAATTTGTACACATAAAATTGCTGCGTGTAGAATTCACGGAGCTTGTTTGAATTAAGCCGCATCTTTCAACAGGTAGATATATCAAGAGCACAAGGACCACTAGTGCGTTATTAGTTGGGGTTAGGGCCTTAGCCCAACCCCCTAGCCCTGAACCCTATCCTCAAACTTAAACCACGGCCAGAGTTGGGAATCGATATCCAAAAAAGTTAAGAAATAATCGATACTCGATAGTTCACCAAAAAGTAAAGAAATAATCGATACTCGATAGTACACCAAAAAGTAAAGAAATAATCAATACTCGATAGTTCACCAAAAAGTAAAGAAATAATTAATTTCGATGATAGTTTAAAAAAGTTAAGAATAAAGAATACTGTAATCGATGTTTGATATTACACTGAGCATTTAGCGGTGTACGCCAAGCATTTTTGGTATTGTCCTCACATTCATGCGGTAACTTACAGACAAACGATGAACATAGTAAATGCAAAGCAACTTTGCCATATAAAAATTTTTTGTTTTTTTTTTGGCACAAAAAAAAATTATCAGCAAAAACAAGGTAATGACACACTGACGATTATTTTAAATTTACCAAAGTGAGATAAAGTAGGCCTAGCCTGGACAAAAAGAATCGAATATGAAATATCGAATTGCGCCGAAAAAAAGTAAAGACGAGGCATATTTGATACTCATTCAAAAAAGTAAAAACTCCAGTGCATTCGATAAACAAAAAATAAAGAATATCGCAATCGATTTTGCCCAATCCTGACCATGGCTTAATTCAAGCAAGCCCCAAATTCATGTAGAGCATGTCAAAGAGAGGCTGAGGAACTACAAAATTTGCACCTCATCAATTCCAATCTCCGACCATCATGTGACAAATTTGTCCAAGTTTGTGTTGTATTAATTAAGTTGCAATCACAATCACCAATAATACGTGGCATCTTTGACACATGAAATTAATCTAAAAACCATGCAAGCGTACCAGTACATTGCATTTAGTGTTAAAAATACTCCCTGACATACCGGTGCAGTACACCAGTGTTCCCTCTAGGATTTTGACTGGTGCGAATTTGCCCAAATATAAATTCATTGGAATTTTTGCCCAAAGATTTCACTACTTTGAGGACCCCTTTTACAAATTTTTTGCATTAAATTTGCTTTTCCAAGATACAAACTAGAGTCTTGCATCAAAATATTCAAGTTGTTTGTTTAAGTTTTTCAGTTTTGCATTTTATAATATTAATTTCTGGTTCCAAGATGCAAACTAGAGTCTTGCATCAAAATATTCAAGTTTTTTGTTTAAGTTTTTCAGTTTTGCATTTTAAAATATTAATTTCTGGTTCAAAATCAGCAAAATTTGCCCAAAAGTTTTGCATTTTTCTCAACTTTCTCACTCTAGAGGGAACACTACCGTACAGTACCATACCTAGTTAGCACATTCACAACACCTTTTGATTACTTACCGGTACCGTACCTGCTTCACTGGAATCTGCATTATACTTGTTGTTTGAAAAGATGCAGTAGCTCTGTGGCTCCATCTTTACATACAATTGTTAAATAAAACAAAGTTAAGCCTATTACGTGTATACCAGCAGATTTGAAGATTATGCAGATCATTGTTCGCGCACTCAAACTGAAATCTCTCAAAATAATTTCAGTTTAAAGCTTGACAAACTATGAATCTGAATTTGCTTCTGCTTACTGTACACACTGCTAGTCTATCAACCTCATCGTAAATCCGTCGCATCGCAGATCTTAGATTTATTTGTTTTTTCCTTCAGTTGTTAACTGCAAACAGACTAGGAGATGCACAGCACATAATACAAGTACCGTACTGTACTGCTGCACTCCCACTCTGTGCCCAGTAGACTACCGGTATTCTAATACCAGTAATCATATGACCGAAAACTGCTTATTTTCGTTACTACCTGATCACTAGGGAAAAAATCGATTGACCAATCAGAGACAAGTTTGGTTTAACAGCGTATACCGGTATGGTAGTATATTACAGAAATTTTAGTTGGCTTAATTGCAAAATGAGCAAAAAGCTTATTTGGCATAGATTTATTGGAAATTGGGGTAAATAGAATGTGCATGTGACAAAGTTTAATCAAGCACATGGTGAAAATTTTTACTCTATAAGCTCAACACTGGTAACACTAAGCGGCTAAGCCTAGTTTCAAAGTCCGTTGCTTTTGCACTGTTGCAGAAAAGTAACTCAGTTACAGTTGCTAAAAAAATAATTAGTTCCTGTACAGCTGTAGCTAGTAGTTGCAGTTCTTTTGTAACTAGTTACCGTATTCTACGGTATTCAACTTTAGCATGTGAGTACAGTGACCTCCCTTCGCCTTACCGTAGTCAGGCAGATAGACCAGTCCTACAAGTCCTCTGACTCATCTGGACTTTCCAAATCCGCAAGAGGTCAGAATACTCGAAACATAGATTTCCAAGCATACACCTAGGGTTTCCAAATGTAATCGGGGTACTTTCAAGATGCAATAACTTTTAAAGTAAGGAGTTTTACGACATAATATTAACACATAATAAAGACATGATTTTTTGAAGTTTTTTGAGCTAAAGTGAAAATGTCGACTTGAGTGCCCCTTTAAATAGAAGTTCCTAAACTGTGGTGAATTTGCAGAAATAAATTCAGATTTATTAGCAACACCTATGTAATGATCTTTTAAAAACTTATACAAGTGTGTTGCAAATAACGAAATTTCAAAAAAATTATAAAAAATTCCTCAAGGCAGGAGCTGGGCAAACTGCGAGCCGCATGCAGATATTTTTTTTTTGCTCTTTACCGATTTTCAGAGGAAAAATAGTAAATCTGCGGAAGTGTAGACTTTTTTTAATTTTTTCTCATCGATGCTTTGTGGGGGCAATTTGGACTCACACTTTCCAAAAAGGGGCGATTGTATAAAAAAGATTGAATAAAACTGGTCTTAACAATATGGAAAAATTTATTTCTGCGTCATTGAATCAAAGCAAAACCATAGACCTGCAAATTCTGATAAAAATGTAGATTTTTATTCATCTAAAAGTTTTGAGTATGCTGCGACTGATACACCAACCTCTACTGAAAGTGGCATTGAAAATGAAAACATTCTTCTTCAACACAATGATGAAATTCACTTCGCAAGAACCCATACGCTCTTTTGCGTCCTTAGCATTGTTCGAATGTAGCAACGTAGCCAGATAAGCAGAGATGCGACAAAAGTTGCTGCTCTCCCGGGCGAGTTTGTGATGACGATACTCCTTATACCTAGCCTCATAAACAATGAAGGAGACCAACAGATTATTATACATGTTGCCATATATGAGAATGCTTGTTTTAGTAAGTGTGCCCCTGTCGTTTTGTTGATACAACCGACGTGTTCGCTTGCAGTATCAAGATTCGCGTGAGACACTGAGATTACGCATTGTGTCTAGTTTCCAGTCCATTATGTAGTAGTCTTTGGTGCGACAGCACTAGGGTTACCATGTTTTCACTACGCAAAAGTCATCACGCCCGCAGATGTCCAATTTTTTGCCCAAAATCGAGTGAAGACCCTGAAGAGAAGACCCTCCCCCCCAAAAAAGGTCATCACTTCCGCAGATGTCCAATTTTTCGCCCCAAATCAAGTAAAGACCGAAAGAAATTAAAACAAATTAAAAAGTCATTACGTCCGCAGGCCGTAGTTTGTACTGATACTTCCCAAAAATTTTTCGTGGAAGAGTGATTTGACATGTTTTCACTGTTCATAATGCCGAAAAGGAGGACATTTGAGCATTTTTTGGCGTCCTCGGAGGACAAATTTATTTTGATTAAAAAGGAAGACATGTTCTCCAAAAGGAGGACGTACGATAAGCCTAGACAGCATGTTTCAGTATGATGACATAATAAGCAGGGGCGTAGCTAGGTGGGGGAAAAGGGGGCAATTTCCCCCCCACTCCGAAATATTTTCAGTTACCCCAAGCCTTTTCAAGTTATAGGCCTATCATTCGCTCGTCTCGGCGTATGCAGGAAGCTACAGGCATGGGCTCATTCAGGGGGGGGGCACCGTGCTATGGCCCTACCACTCTTTGACCATAGTGTCATCAACAAAATTAAAGCTTTTTGCATAAAGTGTAGTCTTAATTGTGTCCGACTGACGATGGTCCGTTGTACTTGTCGCTGCTTGTCATTGCTAGAGTATTTATCATTATAGAGCAAGCCGGATGGATTAATCAGATAACCAAGATCCAAGTTTCTGTTACATGTTGAAGATATTTTTGCAATAAATATAGGTATATCTTTAATAAAAAGTGCGAAAAATTACATGTTTTCTTGTTGAAAAACCGCAAATATTTGTCAGCGGTTGGGGGCTTCGCATCCAGCCACCAACGAATTGTTACGGTTTTCACATAAAAAAAACACTCATTTTAGCGTACTTTTTATCGAAAATAGGCATGCAGTGAGAGCAGTCACTATGGACAAAAAATATTTTCGCAGCAGGAGCGTACTTAGGGGGGACATTGAGCCATGCCCCCCCTTTTAACTTTGCTTTTTAGTAAACAAGAACAAAATTAATGGTGCCAAGTGACTGAAATATACCAGACTCTTTAGATGGTTTCCGTAACTCATGACCAGGGACGGATCCAGGGGGTATGCAACCTCCACCAGCCATTTTCAAACATGTTTTTGATGTATAGGCCAACAAATTTTCCATTATTTCAAACCTTTTCAATAGCGGTAAGCCTTACACCTCAAGCACGATTAATCGAAAATGTGCGAACAAAATGCATCATATTTGACGAAGCACTCAGAATTAGGGTCAAAAATTTTAAACAAAATTTGCGTGAAAATTATTCAAAAAGCACTAAAATAGCCATTGCAGCATGTACATTTTCCAAATTTGTCCGGGGAAGCATGTCCCTGGACCCCCTTAGAGCCTTTCCTATTTTTCAATCAGCTCCAAATTCGTTCCGCCGAAAAAAATACGCTTGAAAAAAATGTGAAAATTATGGTCCCCCTTTTTAAAATTTTTTGCTGAAAATAAGAGAAAGGAGGCTGCAACCATTATTAGTTTGAAAAATTATAGACAAAAAGTTAGATTTAGCACCTTATTACAGGGCCAAAGGGGGGGGGGCATAGCACCGTAGCCCCCCTGCGAGCGCCTATACCTCCAGACCTCCACCTCTGGGACAAGCCTATGAAGTTTTGCCCCTCCCCCGAAATTTTTTTCTGGCTACACCACTGATAATAACCGCAAGTCTAATGAAACAATCCTGTGCGTACATGCACGCACTGCATTTTCTATATCATTGGTGGGACACCTTCGCACATGCTATTGAAGTACTCGATTCTGTAAGTGAAAATATTGTGACAGCGCGTGAGGACAAATTAAGTAACCACTGTAGAAAGTTTAACGGGCCACTTTGAAAGCTTTGGCGGGGCGCGGGTCGGACACCCTGTGTTAGCTCATCTCTTTCGACTGCCATTTTTTGAATTACTGTATTCATTCCCAAATAATATGATGATAAATCGTTCAAGAACTGTTAACCAGGGTTGAGTTTAATTTGTACCCGCTCAAGAGTTCTTGATGAATTTAAATTTCGTTTTTTCCAAGTCAACGAATTTGAATTTCGTTTTTTAAAGTCAAAAAATTTCATTATTGCTATTAAACATTCGATGAATTCGGAATTTTGGACTTAAATCTCACAAAGCAAATGTAGTGATATGTAACCCGTCTAACAAGTAGGTTACACGTTGCAAACGTTCCATAAAACTTCATCAAGCCAACAAAAAGGTTGTCAAGGCAGGTGTGACGCTGTAAGGCGTAAGCTGTTTTTGGCCACAGTTACCTTTCGACAATGCTCGACTCGAGTTGTAAAAACACTTATGGAGATGGTACAACTTCTCATGCAGACGTCAGGAGGAATGGTCATTATACTTGTAAGGGAATGGTTTACGCTAAAATGTTTTACGAGAGGATGGTGTTGTCTTCTGGGGGGATGGCATCCCCCCTCAACTCGAGTACTGCCTCTCGAGAATGGACTTTTTTTACACCCGATCTTTTCTTTATCTCTTTAATCTCGTTTATTGCTCATCGTGTTTTCTAATAAAAGTTATGTTTTTTGCATCTCGTACTGTCATTTTTGCAGTTGGCTACACTTTTACTTAATCTAACGTATTCCTTAAATCAAAATGTTTTGAACAAGTTGCTACTCGCTGAACCTGCAGTAGGCCTACTCAAAAATATTCCTTGTTTTAACCACATAATATTCTGGCTTAGGCCTACCAAGTATGGAATAAGTAGAAGTGGCTGGTGAGTAATGAGTACAGTGGTGACTTCGAATGAATTTGAATCCGCTCACGAGTTACAGATGAATTTGAATTTCGTTTTTTCAAAGTCATGAAACATTTTAGTTTGCAATGCGGCTTATTAAATTAAAAGGTTGGACATCCCTGTCTAGACCAATGATTTCCGAGTTTTTTTTGTTCATGGAACACTGCATTGGACCGCAAGACGATTTAACTGAAACAAGATGCCTGAATTGTGAAAATATTTACAAGTTAACAAAAACTTCATCATATTTGAATACCGTACTTTCGATTTTTTCGAAACTTTTTCTTGAATATCACTAGCTCACGCAACATCATTTCTAGCTTGCTTACCTTTCATTCCCATGGGAGCTGTAAGGTGGACAGCCACGTTTCCTTTCACTTGGTTTCCTGGGTTAAAAATACCATAAGGATTATCAGGAAATACAAAGCCAAATAAAGTTAATTTTCCCATTTTTATTCATATGCTTATACCAGTTTCACTACATCTTAATAAAAAAAATCCACAAATTAATTTCATTTTAAATAGCTAGCTACGTTTTGTTGACATGATGCTTATATTTATTGGTAGACCTATAGGCCCTATTATTATAATTCAGGACCGGCCTACGGTCTAAAAATAGCGGGGCGTGAGGTTTTTCTTCATTTCGATTTCTCGCCTCTGTCAAATCATCTCCGCGGGCTGCTTAGCGCCTGGGTAGCAAAGCTCTGTTGAAACGTTGTAACGGCTCGCCAATGTTATATCGTGTAGCTGGCTCATGTAAATGCCCGGCCAAGCTGGCTCATGTAAATGCCCGGTAATTGCCATGCAATTTTTTTGATTGGGTTTTAGCACCTTATTACAGAGTCAAAGGAGGAGCTCCATGACACCGTGCCCCCTCCTGCATGCGCCTATGTGCGGTGTAGGCTAATTGGACAGCACTAAAAAAAAAGAAGCAGCAAAACGATAAACGTTGTCTCGCTTTTCTCGTTCAATTCTCATTTTTCGCTTTTTGCGAAAAGCAGCTTCACTTTCTTTCACCCTCTTCATTTTCCTCAACTGGCAAAACGATTTTGAAAACGACGCTATGCAAAAATTTTAATAAGTACCAGTATAACGCAGTTATGGCTCAATTTCCTGTGCTCCTTGAAAATCTTTTCTGCGCAAATTTTAAATCCCCTTCATTCGGATAAGGCCTATAAAAACATTTTCATTGGTAGACTCGCAGTCGTATAATCGTTTTACAGTTGAAGATATTCCTGTCGTTAAAGATGTGCCATTTTCTACAGACTTCATGTGACGTGGCTAAAAAGCTTACAAGAGTCCCATCTGTGCTGAACTAAAGAAAGTTTGACGCCCGTGCTTACGCCACTGATTTCGCGGTTTCCTTAACTTTCAGTTTAAAATGATCCTACAATTGATTACACGAAATATGATTGGAATTGTACACAACCTTTTAGACGTTAAAAACGGACTCAATCAAGAGGTTGTCCCTCATTCCTTTTCCTTCTATGTTCCATCATTGTGGCTGCATTATAGAAAATAAGGGTTCTACATTTGCATTACGAGCCACAACGCAGAATAAGAATAATCGGAAATTTTTAACACAGTTTACGAAAAAACTTTTACGTTTTGCCCAGTTTTCATGAGCAGTTGAAGATCTAAATTCAGATGGTACAAAAGAGCACAATTGGCTGGTTATGGCTATGAGTGAGTGTTCTCGGTAGACCATTCGTGTTTTTAAACAGGACGTATGGTAGCCTTTTTTTAGCTGCTAAAAGGTGGATTTACAGTAGGCCTACACAGAATCCGTAAGTGCGTTTTACGGCCGTAATACGTCGAAAAGTAGGACTCTGTTCTACCATAAAATTTACGGCCGTCACCAATTACGGCCGTAAGCGGACAAAAACGGTTTTCTTCTGTCAGCTTCCAGAAAAGCAATGAAAAGTTGGGGTTTTCTTTTTATTATTAGTTGAGTTTGGTATGACTGGTGCAGCCCCATTCATTTTTAATCTCACACTGTTTGGGTTGATGAAGGCAATCTAGCACCCCTGATTTCTTATGCTGTAGATAAATAATGATGCTTTCCGATCCTCAATAGATTCTCGCACCTTCTGTGGGTGCCAGCACTCTCTTGGGAAACAATGCTGTGATTCTAGTGCTAAATCAAATTGGCTATCTTCAGAGAGACCAGCCGGTTTGCTCAGTTGATAAGCACATTGCTATTGGTGCGGGACTTCTGGGTTTGATTTCCGGGCAGGTCAAATCGGACACAGAGTCGCTAACGGCTCGCCACAGTTGCGATGTTTCCTTCGGATCTGTGTTGCCCAGGCGCTAAGCCGCGGAGATGGACCTCGCCACTCGTTGCACGCTTCGGCGTAATATCGCGAGTATAATGAAGATTTGATTTTTTTTACGTTTAGATAGAGCTAGACGTGGCAGGAGGCAACAGCAAAGCTACAGTTGTTGCTCGATTGCTGGTTTGAATGAAGTATCATCCGCAACACGATACAAGGGCCTGTATTCATCGCTTTGAAAAGCTATAAGCTAGCACAATAAGCAACTTTTAGAACTACAATGCAGCATAAAATTTAAACAGCATACCCTGGGCACAATTACGTTGAGATAAACATTTTCATGTACCGTGCATAATAACAATAATAATCCACTCTATTGTATGTATTTACAAAATGAATATAGAAAATAATTTTAGCCTGTTCTTTATCTTTCAATTATGCATCACCAAAAAATTAGCTCACGACAACTTTGAAAACGATTTGCGAGGAAAAGCATTTCTACAGAATTACACATGTTTTGAGTAAAATACATCATACTCATTCCCGCTTCATAGGATCTTGCCACCCTACCTACTCCTACGTTTTCTTAGCTCCACATTTCTCTTTGGGTTTATTGTTTTAGGAGGAAAAATAAAGCCTCAGTAAATCTCAAAACTGGACATTTCGACAACATAGATTCAGCTGTCATCGTCAGCAACTTAGACAAGGCAGTACAAAACTGAAAGAATTGACAGCTGAATCTATGTTGTCCAAACGTCCAGTTTTGAGATTTACCCTGGCTTTATTTTCCTCATGCTACTTTCATCCCATATTTATTGTCTTCCGACGTTTGTCATTTTGTAGTTTCTTACCTTTTATTGAGCTGTTTAATAGATCCTTCATATTGACGTATTCATTATAGACGATGCTACCTTAAAGACACTATACTACAGACTACGGTACTACACCAAGTACACTACCAACATACACGCAATTACGACTGCCCTGGATAATTTTGAAAAAAATAATAGAAAGTAGCTTAAGGAGGAAAAGTAAGGCCACAGTAAATCTGAAAACTGGACGTTTTGACAACATACAGCGCTTCGTCGCTTTCTCGTGATAGGAGGATAAATATGCCAATAATAATAATAATAACATAGATTCAGCTGTCATCATCAGCAGTGTTAGCAAGGCAGTGCAAAACTGAAAAGTTTTGTACCTTTGTACCTTTTCAGTTTTGTACTGCCTTGCTTACACAGCTGATGATGACAGCTGAATCTATGTTGTCAAAACGTTAAGTTTTGAGATTTACTGTGGCCTTACTTTTCCTCCTTAAGCTATTTTCGTCCCTTGTTTATTGTATTCCACATGATGGAAAGATAAAACTGCTTTAAGCTATTTACAATCTAGTTGTCTGCTGAACAGTAGAACTTCTAATTTTAATCAACATTAAAACCGGATGAATTAAAGTGGAGATAGTAGTAATTATGAACCCCACGTTGATGTAGTAAAATGTTGGGTCTAAATACAGAGATATTTGAAATATAGCGTACTGGAGCAGTCCCAGTAATCCTGCCATGAAATTAATTAAGCCATACAGCTTTCCAAAATCCTCAAACGGAAAATTATACGCTAAAAATACGGTATTTGAAGGGTGTATGAAGCCACGCACTAAAAGAAAGCATGCAAATGAGCCATATACGGATGATGCAAGCGTCGTTATGGACAAAATCAAACAAAACACACTCGTTAGGAAGGTAGTAATAGCCGATACTCCCAAGTTGCGGACAACGTCATTTTTAGTTTTTGACTTTAATGTTTTTTTGATTGCGTCAATGAAAACTCCGGCCAGAAACGAAACAAGCGCTCCAGATAACGTGAAAAAACCAAACTCATCGACCAGTGTACTAATGTCGTCCTCGAGTGCAAAACTGCGCAGCCATCTCAATAAACTCGAAGGAATGAACAGATAACGCAGGGAAAGAACTGAAAAATGAAACGCATGAGTCCAAAATAAAGAGTTTTTCAAGCTTCTTTTAAATGTTACAAATTCCTGCTTCTTATTGTCTTCACACTCAACACATTCCGTTTCAGCTGATTTCATTCCAAGTTTAGGAAAGCTCGATTTAATGTCTTCATGTTTTTCTTTTCTTTTTTTGTGGCATTCTATTTCTTTCCATCCAAACTTAATATTGTCCGAAGGCAAGAAAAAAGGAATATGTTTTTTGGGTAATAAAAGATAAGTTCTCAGCCACAAGAAAACAGAAATTCCCGTCATGAACTGGAAAATAGAATGAAATTGGGTTCCAGATTCATGAACTTTTTTAATCAGCAAAAATACAACGACTGATGAATCAAATAGGCCATTGAGAAGAGACAGAATTGTGCCTCTGTAAGTTTCAGAAAAATTGGCAATTTGAAAGTTGCTTGCAAGTAATCCTAATCCAGAAACCCCCATAAAAATCGATGCAGGATAGAGCAAATTTGAAGTGTAAGGAGAAGAAGTGGTCAGTAAAATATAGCCCAGCGTGTATAATGTTGTCAAGATGGTTCGAAACATCCACGTCCCAAATTTATCGAAAACATATCCCGATGGAAAAGCAAATGTATACAGCGAAGATAACCCAAGCGTATAAACTAAATTAAAGCTTGCTTCTTGTTCGCCACAAGGTTCAGAAACATTCGAGACGTTGTTTAAAGTGAGAAGCGTGGTGTTGGATGTAATATTTTTGCACAAGTATTCGAAGTAACCTTCTTTTTCCAAAACAAATTGCAAGGAGGGAAATCCAAAATATACTCCGCAAAAAAACAAACTTTCAACGAATCCGGTAATCAAGCTTAAACCTAATTGGATTTTCATCTTTCAATTTTCTGGAATACAAATTGGCTGCTGAACGAAATACTGGAGTTAAAGCAACCAAAAATCCAACTCTGCAACCAAGTTTTGAAATTCTTAATCCACAACCGCAATTCCGCTGCTAACTTACATATTAAAAGTTGTAATCCGCTATCGCAAGTCCGCAATGGTGTTTTTAAAAGTCTTAATTCGAAACCGCAAGTACGCAGTCCCAAGAATTTGTAAGTCCGTAACCGCAATTAGCAGCATTACAATTTTTATAGCCGGAAATTTTTAAATAAATAATTAATAAAAGTATAACTTAATAATAATAGTAGTAATAATGATAATAACAAATAATAATACGATTTAAAAAATATTCGCGCAGCTCTTCATGCATAGCTGGCATAACTACAGCAGACTAGTAGTGAAAAAATTAAATACATGCTCAAATGAATTCAGGGGATTTTTGAAATTTACAACACATTTTAGAACTTAGACGTTTGTGCTAAACCCTACCAGAAAGCTCGCTAACACTACTATTTGACAAGCCTTCATCAAAGACTATACCTAGAATGAAACTGCACTATCCCGGTTGCAAAGCACACGTTCTTGCATATGCATCAAGTTAACTGATGTAGAAAAATGTTTTTTAACTGATCGTCTTGCCAAACAAGGATTTTTTTAAAGGACTGCCGATAGATAATCCACTGAGCTGACACCAACCCTGTCTTTTTATTTCTTATAACTTTTGAAAACAAACTCTTCAAATCTAAAAAACCTAATCCGACAAAAAACATTTCTATTTTAATCCGACAAAAAACATTTCTATTCTAGTTGACATATTTTTGTGAGCAGACTGCAGAGCCTCAAAAAATCTCAAAAAGTCACTGAAATAAGTCGATAGTGAATAGCTGCCATTACACTCTCTGATCCTAACGAACCTATCGAGCATTCACATTGGATTTTGTTAATTTTGCTAAGGAATACAAACGTGAATCATGTTGAGAAAAAGTAAACTGTGATTAATTATTTGCTCGACCGGCTTTCTGTCTACCTCAGTGGTTTTCAACGTTTTATATTCAGCGACCCATTTTGCAAACCCACATAACCAAACGAGTAAACGACCCCCTTCTAAAATTGCGAGTTATTGAGCATATGTAATGCTGTTACGCGCACACAACAACAATAAAAATGACTACACATCACTACTGTATTGTGTGATATCATCTTAGTTTCAAAAAGATTTGTTAAAAAATATTCATATACCTGACACTATGGCAGCTGTATCAATAAAATGGCTGGTGTTGCCTTTTGGCAACAAGATTCCGATGCATGGCTCTGTTGTTGCCTGAGCAGTGAGCACATCCTTAGATCGGGCTCTAGTCTACTATTAGTTTATTCCTGGCCTCGTTCTTTTTTCCCAGTAGTGCTGAGAAGTCTGCCTCACACAGTAAAGTCGATGGAAACGGTATTAAAAGTCAAGTCTCCGTGCTTGCCTTTTTGGGTGTACGACGCTAACCTGTTTGACCAATATTTAGGCTAAGTCTTCTTTTTGAAGGCATCCTTCGCAGTTAAGTGGTTTTTAGGGTTTTAAAATTCTCTCTGGTTGAGTAGTTAAAATCGAGCCCACCCAAACTACAATTTGTTTCTCAGCTACGAATACTCCGTAAATACCTCCTCTGTTAACTAAATTCGGAAAGAACTTGACTTGAATGTAAACTCTACGCAAAATTCAATTATTTTGAAACCTAGACTATGGCTCAGTAAAATTCTCCAAAGTTTGAGTACTTCCCAGCTGTTCCCAGTACCGCATTCATACAAGACAACCTGATTTAAAAGCGCAGCACATTCACTATAGTTATGTCATAATGTTATTTGTGCGTTGACAAATCATTGTAAAATTAATAGCCCCACTTAAAAGGATTTTAAAAGTCAATCCTTTTTGAAAGGATCTTAAATTCGTAAACAAAAAATTGGCTATGATTTTTGCCACAGGTCCCCTTACTATGGACACGACTTAAAGTGATTCCAACCTGAAACGCCTATTATAGCACAACCTGTAAATAAATATGTAAATTTTGCCGATGACCATGAAAAGCTCTTGCGGCCGCTAGAAAAAAAGCTGCCGACCCCCAAAGGGATCGCAACCCCCAGGTTAAAAACCACTGGTCTACCTCTTCGAAGTACATGAGTTTGCATTTGCCAATTAGCACCCCAAAGTACTCATTACCCGCGGTTAAAATCAAAACACTTAAATAATAATTAATTTTTGATTTGAACTTTTATTGCATGGGATGTCAGTACATTACAAAAAATAAGACAAAGACACGAAAAAAAAAAAACAGTAGCGTTACAATCCATTTACTGACACCTACAGGGAGTTGCGAAGTGACCACGCAAGAGGATCTTCGAATCAGCAGTCCCTGATTATATTACAAAAGTTACATTACTCATTATTATTAATAATTTTTTTTTCATTTAACAATAACCGGAACAAAACCTACAACAAAAGCAAAAAAAACGTATGTACAATAATCAAAAGGAAGAAATACCCAAATTTCGGTAATAATTCAACAAAGTTTGATATAGTTGGTTTAATACCCAAATCACGTTGCAATAAATCGTTACATATCAAAAATAACAACGAACCATGTCTAAGAAATTGATACAATACAAATACATGCAATGACAGATATAACAAAGATAAGTAGATGGGGGATATAAGGAGGGGGATCAATACTAGCATGTATATTTATTCAAGAAAAATTGCTTTAACTTTCTTTTAAACGGTTTTAAAGATTTACAAAGCTTAAGTTAAATAGGAAGCGAATTCCAAATCTTGCTCTCATTTTTTTCATCAGTTCTGTACCTTTAATGTATACTAACCATTATTTACCTTCAAGACTTTGTCGTTTATACTAAACTAAAAAGTGAATGCAGTAGACTCGAAGGGCCGTGCTTTTTCACTGCATTCCATGATGCATGGTGAAATGATGTTTGTGTTTAAGAAGGAAAAATATAGCCACTGCAACTTTAAGGGGCTTTCACACCCAAGCCGCGTAGGTCTACAGTTGTGCACAGTTGCGTAGAGTTGCTCACTCAGTACGCGGGTTTTTTGGCGTGTAGTTGCGTATGGTTGCGTACTCGCCCGCGTACAGTAATTGCGTATTCACCCGCGTATTGTTGCGTGTTGGAAAGAAGTTGAAAAACGTTATAGTAAACCTAGATTTCCAGTCCTTTCTATCATTTTGTTGTGAGCAATCAGGTCATGAGGTGGTTAAATTCTGGTCAAAAGCTTCAACTCTTTTTGCATCTAGAGACTCTTGTTGATTATGTAGCAGAACAGTTGAGTTGGGAAAATAAAAAAGAAAAAGAGCTCTTGCAAAAATTATGAAGAAGAGAAGAAGTGCATGGGAGAAACCATGGCTCCAGCGCAGGCATCTTCATTGGCAATAAGAGCATTTGATGAGAAAACTTCATACAAAAGATGTAACATCATTTACCAATTTTATGAGAATGGAGTTACCACATGCTTTTCATGAATTTCCGAAAGTCTGCGCTTAGTTACGTATTGTATTTTAGTATTTTGTTCATATTTATCCTCCTATCACAAGAAAGCGATCGATGCGCTATGCGAGCTCGCTTAGTTGTCAACCATCTGTCTACCACTCCAAGATGGGGGAACCCCGCTAAGTGCCTTTCCCAACGGCACAACTAGTAAACTTGCCGCCTTGTTCCTCACACTGTCCCTTTAATGCTGAGCGTTAAGCAGGTAAGCTGTGACTAGCAATTTTAAAATCATTGCCATTGGTTTGACCCCATTCGGAACCAAACCCAAGTGTACAGCTCCCGAGGCGTACGCTCTTACCACTCGGCCATCTGAGCTGTTATTGATCGCGTACAGTTGCGTACTGGCCGAGCATAGTTGCTTGTCGCGTATAGTTGCGCATAGCTGCGTATAGTTGCGTACTAGTCGCGTAGAGTTGCGTACTCACTCGATCCGCGAAAAGAATTAAATTCATTTAATATTTTTCGCGCACTCATTCGCGTACTGCCACAAAGTTTCGCGTATAGTTGCGTACAGGTGCGGATAGTTGCGTATCGGCAGCGTACAGTTGCATGCTGGCCATAGTTGCGTAGCCTACTCAGTACGCAACTGTACGCAAGTATACGCGGCCTTGGTGTGAAAGTGGTTTAAGGCATGAAGAGTTTACTAGACAAGGATGCAGTGGCGTACGCAGGATTTTTCAATGGGGGGGTTCAGTGACGTCACATCGTGATGACGTAAAGATACTACATTACAATTACAGTAGTTTAGAGGTATTAAAGTGCATCGTATTGTAATGTTTCCAGCCTAAATTGCAGTTAACCATGATTAAGCTATATAATGCCATAACTAAGGAAACAACAAACATATTTCGACCATTAAATTAAGTCTCTTCAGTGGTGCTATGAGCTTCGAATCCATGAAGTACATCCATCAACCTACAATGCATTACCTAATTCCTATAAAGGTTAATTCGCGTTTCTTGTTTCTCGATTTCATTGGTAGACATGATGTTAATGGTCCTGCATGGCAATGACGGTATGCATACACACAACAGAGGTAGCAAAGACACATTAGGTGCTACTACACCCCCGTGATGACTATAAAGTGTGGGACTGCTCTCAAGTCTAAGACTGACTATAAGCTTGATTTGATGGCTAGGACTGACTATGAGTCTAAAGTCTAGGACTAAAGTCTAAAGTCTAGGACTGACTATAAGCTTGATCTGATGGCCTATGGTCAAACTAGGTCAAACTTGATCTGATGGCCTATGGTCAAACTAGCCTATGGCCTATGGTCAAACTAGTTTGACCATAGGCCATCAGATCAAGCTTATAGTCAGTCCTAGACTTTAGACTTTAGTCCTAGACTTTAGACTCATAGTCAGTCCTAGCCATCAGATCAAGCTTATAGTCAGTCTTAGACTTGAGAGCAGTCCCATACTTTATAGTCATCACGGGGGTGTAGTAGCACCTAATATGTCTTTGCTACCTCTGTTGTGTGTATGCATACCGTCATTGCCATGCAGGACCATTAACATCATGTCTCCCAATGAAATCGAGAAACAAGAAACGCGAATTAACCTTTATAGGAATTAGGTAGAATAAAGGTTATCTGGAAGAATGCATTGTAGGTTGATGGATGTACTTCATGGATTCGAAGCTCATAGCACCACTGAAGAGACTTAATTTAATAGTCGAAACGTATCCCGTTTGGTGCAAAATTAACAAACATATTTCATTCACACTTTTGCTTAATGCTTTGCGTTTCATTTAAGGAGAGAAAAGGTTTCACAGAAAATCAAGCTGTCAGGCCGTGATTAAAAATTTTCTGAAAATATTTTAGTTGAAATCATTTTTGGGCCATAGGAAGGTTAATTGACTAAAGTATAGGCTGGCTAACTGTCGCAACGTCACAAACAGGGTGCACGCAGGGGGTAAAACAAGCAATTCCTTCTCTTCAAAAAAACTTTTTTCAAGAACCAACATTAATATAAACAACGCATATAAGCTAAACCTTATTATAAACAGTCAATATACGGTACACTCATTATGAAGGGGGCAGTTTCTCGCTTGAAATTTGAAAAATGAAGATATTGGAGCATAAAAAAAAACTGCCCTTCCTACCAAAACGTTTTTAAACTAAAATAAATTATGCGCGAGAGAAATCCCTAATCATCCGATTAAAGTCAAAAACAGCGTCGATATCATCTGAGCATTTTTCTGCCAAATCACAGCGTCGATATCAAATGCTTTCATACACATAATCGGGGTGTCAATGGGAAACAAAGAACACAAGCTCCTGAGATAGTCAGCTCACGGTACAAAAAAACAATGTTGTCTCTCCCCTCGTTCCGCCCCTAGGCCTCTTCAAATCTTTCGTTGGTCTATGGTCGTCTTTGGCAGTATTTTTATCTCACTTTTGGCACTTAGAGCAGTGTCAATTTAGTTTTTTATATTTTAATAAAATTTCTCAAAAAACCAGGCGATGATAGCGTAGTGTTAAAAGATGTCGCTATCCATGCGGAAGGTTTGAGACTCAATTCCCAAGCCGGTCAAGTCGGACACAGTGTAGCCAACGGCTCGCAACCGCTGCGACGTTTCTGTGGAGCTGCGTTGCCCAGGCGCTAAGCCGCGGGGTCGGGCCCTGCCACCAGAGCCGTAGCAGCCGCCCCCCAAACCCCCCAATTGGGGGGGCCCACACTGCCAAAAGGGGCCCCAAATTGTCTTGAAGGACCCGAAGTTGCATCAATTCAAAAACAAAGTTTTGCTTGGCGAATCGCGTTGAATGGGATTTTTTGCGCTCAGATTCTATAGGCCTATATTTCAGTTTTAAAATTTTTCGTTATCGTTTACTTTCAAATAGCGTCATAAACTGCATAATGATGTCATAAACAATACACTGTGTGTAAGAGTGCGCGTAGGACTTGAAAAAGGAGGCCGGTGCGGAGTTGGATGCAATCATTTTTCAAAGCTTAAATTTAAATTCATTCCTCTTGAAAAAATTAAATTCAAATTCATTAACACCTTGTGAGCAGATTTAAAATTTTATCTATTTATTTATTCGCAATTTTATTCTCCTATCATGAAAAAGCGACGGGGCGCTATACGAGCTCGCTTAGGAGTTGCCGACCATCGGTCTACCACACCTAGATGGGGTAATCCCGTTTAGTGCCTTTCCCAACAGCACAACAAGAGAAATTGCCGCTTGTTTCGCGCTATCCATTATGCTGAACGTCAACCAAAAAAGCTGTGAATACCAATTTTCAAGTCATTGGTTTGACCGGACCCGGAATTGAAATGCTGAACGTCAACCAAAAAAGCTGTGAATACCAATTTTCAAGTCATTGGTTTGACCGGACCCGGAATTGAATCCCGGAGTCCACCAATCTAGAAGCAGATGCTCTATCCACTCGGCCATCCGATCGGTAAATTAAATTCAATCCTACCCTATTTCTGTGTCAGCAACCATAATGGATGGGATCCCTTCAAAAGTTTTAAAATGTACCCCGGACAACATACTATGGGCTATTGCTCACATTTTTAATCTCTCTTTAAGTAACGGTGAATTTATTGATGCTTTTAAAGTAGCTAAAGTAGTACCTGTTTTTAAGAAAGGTTCGACCTATGATGTTAATAACTACAGGCCAATCAGCTTATTACCTGTGTTGTCAAAAATTTTGGAGAAATTGGTGTATAAACGTCTTGTTAGTTTCTTGACTAGACAAGGTTTTTTTCACAAAAATCAATTTGGTTTTAGGAAAAATTTTTCTACCAGCCATGCAACTACGCTATTAGTAGAAAATATCACGACAGCCTTTGAAAAAAAGCAGTCAATGATTGGAGTATTTTTAGATTTATCCAAAGCGTTTGATACTATAGATCATAAAATATTGTTACAGAAATTAATGCATTACGGGGTAAGGGGTCTACCTTTAAGGCGCGTTTACACATTAGTTCAGCTAGGCGCAGTGAAGTGAAGTTAAGTAGCGCGCAGCGCAAGTGACTGTTTACACATTAGTGAAGTGCTTCGCTGATTGGTGAAGCGCTGATTTTGGTTGTGTTTCGTTGCTGGTAGCAACCACCAACAACTAATCAATTCTGCCGGCAGCGTGGCGCAGTGGTTTGATGCGTCGTTTTCACGATGACCATGATCGCAAGGTTAATGGTTCAACTCCCAACCTAGTCTCGTTGTTGCGTCCTTGGATAAGATGCTTCACGATAATTATCTCTGCTGGGTGAAACCTGGCAAGCAGCAAAACAAAGAAGTCAGAAGCACTCGTTCATTATTGGCATAATATCCTCCTACCACGAGAAAGCGACGAGGCGCTGTACGAGCTCGCTTAGGAGTTGCCGGCCGTCTGTCTACCGCACTAAGATGGGGTAATCCCGCTGAGTGCCTTCCCTAAAAGCACAACAAGTAAACTTGTCGGTTTGTTCTTCACACTGTCCCTTTAATGCTGAGCGTCAAGCAGGGAAGCTGTGAATACCAATTTTTAAAGTCATTGGTAGACCAAACTCGTAATTGAACCCCAAGTCTCCCGATCCAGAAGCAGACGCTCTATAACACTCGGCTATCTGATCGGTTGTATCAAAATTTAACCGTAAAACTCGGAAACAAAGGCAACTCCTAAGCGAATGTGGATTCGTCCTAAGCATAGCGCCTCCGCCGCTTTCTCGTGATAGGAGAATAAAAATGAAGAAATCAAATCAAGTTAATGACATTTTGGCATGTGTTTTCCGCAAATAAATACTCAGTTTGATCTTGGATTTGAGAGGTCTGTTCTTCTCTACCAGCACAATGAAAAAAACAGATAAACCAAAATCGAAGCGTAGCCTCGAAGGAAGAGCACGAAAACAGCGAAGCTGTTGGGTTATTTAACCCCATTCTACGCAAAAGGAATTACAATGAAGATTACTAAATTAGCCTTCTGTTTCCAACAAGAGACCGTAAAGATTTTTTGTTTTATAAATCCGCGAAACGCAGTGCAGAGTGACTTAGGATGAAAAAAAAGTGAAATAGTTGTCTTACTTCATTTACTTTAAAAAATTAAAAAAGTGAAGCCCGCGCCATTTGTTTTCATCCTTCAGACGGACCGTCTACCCCCCTCTTCTAATCCAAATTTCATTTTCGCTTTGCTTCAACTCGGGAGTAAAGTTAGTTTCTTGACAGTGCCAAAATTAGTAATGGTTGCAGCCTCCTTTCAATTTCCACTTCAAATAGGGCCCTTTATTTCATTTCCACGAAAACCTTTCATATTAGAGCACAACTCAACTTTATTACGTATCCTCCAAAACAGGTTCTATATTACCAAAAACCATATGTTTTCTCCACCTTCCCCAACCATAACATTGCACTACATATGTTCTGCCATTATGTTTGTTTATTTCATAAGTTACCATTAAAAACACAAAAGCTTTGTAAATACGCATTAAGCAGCGACAAATATTCGTATAAAGCGATCAACGCGCTAAGGGCTCGCTTAGGAGTTGCCGGCCATCTGTTTACCACACCAAGATGGGGGAATCCCGCTAAGTGCCTTCCTAACGGCATAACAAGTAAACTTGCCGACTTGTTCTTCACACTGTCCCTTTAATGCTGAGCGTCAAGCAGGGAAGCTGTGATTGAATACCAATTTTTAAGTCATTGGTTTGACCCGACTTGGAATCAAACTCAAGTCTGCAGCTCCCGAGGCGGACGCTCTTACCACTCGGCCATCTGAGCTGTATGTTGTACAAGAGCAGCTTTTTGCGTAACACCACATAAACTTATGATCAAAAATGCATTGTTACTGCAGATACTTAGCCACGGCAGATGGCCGCTTCACCGGCTTTCGTCATGATAAAAATGTTGTGGGCAAAGCGAGCACGCAAATAATGTGAAAACAAACGGCAATAAATGAGCTTATCCGAAATCTCTCTTAACGATTATGCAAAACTGCAGTTCTCCCGATGACCGCAATCAGCATGTTTTGAGACAAGGACATTAGAACAGTAGTATGTTTGCCCGGTAGCTTGTTCGGCAGATATTTAAAAACATAACACAATAAGTGAAATTAAAGATAGCAGTTCCATGCAACACAATTTGACGGTTTGCTTTCCAGAAACGAAAAACGTCATTCATAGCAAAATCAATAAATTTTGCTACTTCGGCCTAATATTGCAAGATTCGTTTGGTTTTTGAGGAACACAACGCAAACTGTTGCTTTGGTAGCCTTTACTTGAATTAATCATCATCGGAGGACCAGTAACTCTGAACGGCTTGAATTTAATGTAGGAGAAATACCCGCAGTCACGCGACTGAAACACCAAACTAAAAAAGATTGCTATAACAACTTGCATCTTCATTTTTGCAATGTCGTCCGCGCTTCCTCAGCCGAAGCGATACTTGCTTGCATAGCTTTCGTTTGCAATTGCAATCTTATTGAATCCAGCAATTTTTGTGCCTCTTGAGCCATACTAAAAAAAAATGAAAAGTTGGATCATTGACATTTTCTGCATAAGCAAATAAAAATCAGTGTTAAGTGCAGCTATTTTTGCAGTATTGACATGAAAATTAAATCCTGCGTAATTTCAAACCTTTTATCTCATTTTAGCATACTGTATTAAAAGTAAAAGTTGGAGACAGCGGGTGTTTTAAATACACATTGTGTACCGTCCAGCGGGAAGCTGCGAATACAATTTTTGAAGTATTTAGTATGATTTTTTTTTTGATTGATTTCTTCATCTTTATCCTCCTATCACGAGAAAGCGACGGAGGCGCTATGCGTAGGACGAATCCAGACTCGCTTAGGAGTTGCCTTTGTTTCCAAGTTTTCCGCTTGAATTTTCTTCTGACTTCTTTAATTTGCTGCTTGCCAGATTCCACCAAGCAGAGATAATCATCGCGAAGCATCTTATCCAAGGACACAACAACGAGACTAGGTTGGGAGGTGAACCATCAACCTTGCGATCATGGTCGTCGTAAAAACGACGCTCCGAACCACTACGCCACGCTGCCGACGTATGATCTCACCGAAAATAAAATCCAGTCTTTCTGCTACCAAATGGACGCTTTTCACCTATATACAAAGCGCTGGTAGCCTACTGTATTAAGTTACGGTAATTACAAACTTTTCCATTTTTAAATATCGATAAACACAAACACCACTTTTAAATACCATTTTCAAACCTTTTGCATTTTTAAATAAATACAAATTTGGTATTTTAAAACACAAATCAAATAAATGAAGTTGCTTGTACATTTTAGTATCAACAATATTCGAAGATTTGTACCTTTAGTTCTGCTGCTTTCCAAAAAAAAAAATTTAGGTTAGAGGTAACAACGTCTTCTTCGCATTCGCTTTCATCAACTTTCTTTTGCTTTCTTAAAAATTTTGGACCTGCATAAAGCACGAATGAATTGTTTAGACAACCAATGACCAATCAAATAGGAGAGCAAAAATAATAAAAAAGTCAACAGTTTTAAAAATGAGAGCTTTAATTTAAAATTGCAGGTATTTTGTCACCTAGAAAATAGGAGAGCAAAAATAATAAAAAAGTCAAAAGTTTTAAGAATGAAAACTTCAATATCGCAGGTATATCACTATTGCATAATATCGCAGGTATCCTTTATCACTATTCAACTTGTATACAAACGACACATACCGGTATCCAAAGATTTAACTCGACTCCACTTTTTGCTTTGTAACTCTGATCTGCTGGGTTCCTGAAACTGGACTGCATCTGGGCTACTGTGTTCGGAAACATCTGGTGCTGTAGAGTGTACATACTGATTCTGAATGGCTCAGGGACTGGGGTGACATCCATTGAGAAGAACTTGGCATAGAATCTTCTTTTTCCAATAATTGTCTCCAATCTACTTTTTGGTTGTCTACATCAACCATGTTGAAAGATATGCTGCGCAAAAAAAAAAAATTCACTCACCAACTACCTCAAACATTTTCTGATAATGAAAAATTTGCATTCAGTATTAAAATTCTATGCTCATCTATAATATTGCTTTCAGTCAATGCAGCATGTCATTGGTATAGAATCCCACTTCAAAACAAAATAACAAAACGGTAAAGCAACGAGTAAAAGTAAAACTAATTTTGCCCAAATCTAACTTTACTAAACGACATATAGCTTGCTTCAATTCCATTAGCGAAGGGGCGAAGTAATTCGAGGGCAGCATCGCTTCAAACAACAAACATTATAGCAAGTATATTTTAGTTAAACTGCGCTACATCTGTGCTGCGGCAATTTTGGATAAAATGCTTCCCAATGATCATTACTGCTGGAGGAAATTCTAACATGTGGCAAATTAGAAAAGCAAAACATCACCAGCAAAACTCGGATGAATATTCAATTTTTGTGAAAGGAGGTTAAAATAAAGAAACTAATTAATTGTTAGCCGTTACGTCACAGCATATCCATCTATGCGCATAACAACTGCAAGATACAGAGACAGCAATATCCAAACACTAAATAAATACGGTGAAAACAAGAAAACTTGCTTTTCTTGTCGATTGCTATCAAAACACTATTAGTCATAACTAAACGCAAACCTTTAGCAGTTAGCATAGACCACGAGACGCCCTTAACACCAAACACAAGCAAGTTGCAATCAGGCTAGTAAAAATGTCAAACCAAGATCGAAACTCTCCAGGACCACTGACAAAAATTACTATTCAATTTAAAAACATACATGTACCACTACTGTAAACATGACTTCAGACAAGCAATAAACTATTACCACTTATCCGTACAGTTTTTATAACATGTATTGATAAAAAAGTTGTTGTATAACTGTTTCGAACTTACCTTCTAAAGTGCATATGAGGCTGGATAAAAGACATAACTTCATACAGATTCCATTTCCGCTGTGGTGTGAAACTATCGCCAGATCAGCTTTTGTCTAACCTCTCCTTCTCCTTGTTGAATTTGGTGCGCAAATTCTTCCACACACTTCTGCACTCTGCAGGAGTAGTCATGGTTACAACGTTAATGAGGAGTTATGCAAGCACACTCATTAACCATGCTTCTGGCATGATTTAGGCATTACAAAGCAGACGTTTGGATGCATGGTATTAGAAGCAAGCATCGTTTAAACAATAATGTTTTTACAAGCTGTCAAATTTTATTGTTTTTTTATCCATTGATTGATTGAGCATTTTTTAATGTCTAAAATCTCAGTTTGACAAGTTTTTACCAGGATGAACAAAATAATCACACAATTTTGGTAACACACATATACATTGCAGAAATTGAAACCTCTAACAAGCACAGCATATTTTATTGAAGCACCTTAATTTGTGTAACAGTATAACGTAATTTATAACGGTATATACTATTTTACAAAAAAAATTGTAAGAAGTACTGATACTTTAACCAAAGCAGATGGCACAACTTAAAAAGCAAAAGAAAGCTGAAGTATATAGGGTATAGGATTATGCGCCAATATCACAGGTACTGTGCAGATCAAAATCAAAAATGTAGGCCTGCGTAGTTCATTGCAATACCTTTAATCGGACAACCACACACTGCGGAAATGCTTTTCCAAGCATTTTGGCGAATACATTTGTTTCGGTATGCCTCTTTTGTCACATCATGAATGAATGGCTATTTCAACACTTCAAGAATTGAAAGTTTTTTCCAATTATCAGCGTGATTCATTTTGAATGACACAGTGATATGAAATGTAAACAACTAGGCCTACAGCAATATAGATAATAATGCAATATACCGGTAGTCAACCTTAAAATGAAAACAACCATTGGTCACTGTCAGATACTATATTGAGTAAAAAAATTGAAAGAAAAATTGCACAAAAAACTGTTAACATTAAGCAAATAAATAAATAACAGAGGGTATTTTCAAATTATATTGAACTGAAAATTCAACAGTAATTGAGGGAGACTGCGAAGTGAGCTTGCGCTCTTCGAGTCAGCAGCCACCTGTTAAATATGTCAAATGCGATCGACTCCAGCTGCGAATCGAACCCGTCACGTAGGATCTGTCACCTGCGCGCGGTACCGCTAGGCCATGTCGCAAAGCCAGCTAGTACGGTACCGTACCGGTAAGCCTATATTTGTTAATCATTCAACTGCTACCGTACTTCTCAGTGCAGTCTATCAGTCCTAATATTGGTGTTTTGAAAAGCCTATCATTACCCAACTGATAGTTTTTCACACATAGTCACTAGCGGTTATACGACCACAGATAGGCATCTACTGGTACCGTATATACCGGTACTAGTCATCCTGTCAACTGACTTTAAAAAATTAAAATATACGGGTACATATGACATACCAGTTGTTTAAACTACGAATCTTAAATAAAATATGCTTAGCCAAACTTGCTTGTTTACTACTTAGATAGGCCTATATGCCAGTCTATACTAGTACCTCAACAGATAAACAATTTTGTTTCTCTGACCCTGTGGCCCTAAATTATAAAACAAGGTTGGGCAGTTGGTTATCGGTACCCATGATAAGGGCTACACGTACGATAATTAGCCCTTGGGGAAAAGTTACCTTTATACTGTTAACCTACCGGTACCAATACATTGTCACAATAGCAACTGTCCATACTCAGTACTGATGGCTGATCCTACCCCCACCCAGCACCCAACTCTTTGCTACAGACAGGCGGCCTACTGGCCTAGGTTGGGTGGCAAGTCACTTACCGGTACCCTGTGTTTGGTGGCAACAGCCCAAAAAAGAGCATAGTCCAGTAAACTAGCACAGGCCCATTTAAGCATAAAAATACCAGTAGCCAACCGTTTTTGTAAAAGCCTATCCTTGCCCAAATTAGTCTACTACTTTACTAGGCTTCGTGCACTAGCGGTTACTCTACCATTAGTCAACCAACTACAAAAAATTAAAATATTTGATTTAGATCAAACTGCAAATCTTGGATAAACCATTCGTAGCAAAACTTGCCTATTAACCACCTATAAACTCCCTGCACATAAACACTTTGATCTCTCACGCCCTCAGGACCTATTTTCGTTAGTAGCAGTCGACCTATAAACCGCGCGCACCTAGGCTCAAAAGTGGCTTTGTAGCTACTTGGTGCACTGCACTTCACTTCACTGAAACTCTTGCGAATCGCTGCACCCGGCACAAAGAAACAAACAAAAACCTGCGCGTAGCTTCACCAATGTGTAAACGCGCCTTTAGAATGGTTTTCTAGCTATCTGAATGACCGCACTCAACAAGTAGTATGCAACAATCGATTATCTGATATTTTGAAAATAAAGTGTGGTGTTCCTCAAGGTTCTATTCTTGGACCTTTGCTGTTTTTAATATATGTAAATGATTTTTGCAGATGTGTAACAAAAGGTAAGACTATAATGTTTGCTGATGATACAAATTTATTTTTTAGTGAAAGTTCTTATGAGAAAGTATTCCAAGTGGCTAATGAAGAGTTAAAAAGTATTGATAATTGGCTGACAGCTAATAAACTTTCTCTTAACATAAATAAAACTAATTACATTGTGTTCCGCACTCCAAATAGTAAGCTTCCTTGTCAACATGCTCTCCAGTTGAGGAACAGAGAAATTAAAAGAGTCGTTTCTGTTAAATTTTTGGGCGTTATAGTACATGAACATTTGTCTTGGAAACCTCATATGGAAGCGTTATTGAGTAAAATTAGAATTACGTGCAGTATTGTTCACAAAATTCGCAATCATTTGAGCCAGCGCATATTACTTTTGCTGTATAACTCCATGATAAAAAGCCATCTCCAACATTGCATTATGACTTGGTGCAATGGTAATAAGACCATGGTTAAAAAACTTCAAAGTTCGGTTAACAAGTTTATTAGATTAATATTTAAGCTGAATTATAGAGATAGTGTAAAAACTCTGATGCAACAGTATAGTCTTTTGACGATTCATCAATTAGAAAAATTAGAAACTGCTAGCTTTATGTACAAATATTTGCACGATGAATTGCCAGTCACTTTTCGGAATCTCCTTGACGACAACCAGTTAGCTAGTAGTACCTCTCGTCAGACTAGAAGTCAATCTAATCTATTCCCCTTGTTTTGTAGAATCGAATTAACTAAACAATCTTTGAAATATCGAGGTCCATTGACTTGGAATTCTATTCCAGTAACCATTCGGCAAAACAAATCGCACAATTCTTTCAAAAAAGCGATAAAAAAAAAACATGCATGGTTTAGCCTACCACTCCAGTAACTTATAAATTTATTGTGAAAAGGTCATATCGTAATTGCATTATGTAGCTTCATCTAATTGCTTTAAAAGGCAAAAACAGGTATCTGCTGTTAGTTTTTCTTTTACAGATTTGAGTTTCTCCAACCATCTCCCATTCAATGAGCATTTTCAAATTTTTTTGGTTTTCCAGTTTCCAATCCCAACAATCCTACGTTGTATGAAACATTTCTTTAATCTGCATCAGTTTTGTTGCCTATTCAACTGATTGGAACAATTTGAGCGAATTTACTGATGAAAGTTAATAATTATTATTTTTTGAACCACTATCGGTATCGTAGTTGAACGTCAAATTATAATTGGCTTACTGCTTAACTCTAGTTCAAGTAAATTTTGCTTTGCAACCCATTTTTTATTTTTGGTCATTACTGTTTACGTGGCGTATTGTTTTTTTGTTTTGTTTTTTTTAAGTAGGCCTATAGCAAACAAAAGTTAACCTAAGGTGCAGCGACCGTGCTTTTTTTTTTAAAAAAGTTGTGTTTATTTTTTAACTCCTGCACGTTTCAACGTATATCGTTTTGTCGCTGTAACCTGTTTTTCGGCCATTGTTTTTGTTCCTTGTTTTTGTTAGGTGTTTTTCTGGTCGTTAAATAAAATATACTACTACTAAAAAAATAATCTGACATCGAATACAAAAGTCCATTGAAAAAGGATTTGCTAGTTTGAAAACGTGTGCTTTTGAAATAGCGCACGAATTGGACATTGGTCCGGTCTTCCTCAATCAAAAAGTAAAAAAAAAGAGAATGAAAATAGAAAAAAAGAGAATGTTTAGTTACGATGCAAATCTATATCGTACAGCTTCTGAGGAAGAGATTCAAAGCAAACTTTTTAAAACAACTGGTGGACCAGGCTATTATGTCGATACTAGAAAGTTTTAAGCTGACATGTGATGTCGCTTCTGTCTTTGCATTGCTGTTTACACCCAGCAGCTTCGTGCATGAACAGCCATTGTCAGCAATATGATCTGGCAATACCGCACGCAGGTTCAGATTCTTTGCGACGGGTTCGATTCACGGCTGGAGTCTATTGCATTTGATATTTATATCAGATGGTTGCTGATTAGAACGACACAAGCTCGTTTGGCAGTCTCCCTTCAACACCGTTGAACTTTTAATTCAATAGTAATACCTGTTAGTGCTCGCTTGCCTTGCTTCTCGAGTTTACAAAATGCGTTGATACTGTTACCAGTGCTGAACAAAGCTTCAGAAAACTGAAATTTATTAAAACGTTTATTACATCTAATATGGCAAACAGCAGACTATCTTTTTTCTTTCCATTTGTTGGCATTTTTATCCACCTATCACAGAAAGCAATGGGGCGCTACACGAGCTCCCTTAGGAGTTGCCGGCCATCTGTCTACCTACCGCACTTAGATGGGGGAATCTCGTTAAGTGTTTTTCCCAACGGCACAAGCAAACTTGACGGCTTTCTTAACACTATCCCTTTAATGCTGAATGTCTAGTTGGAAAGCTGTGAATACCAATTTTTAAGTCATTGGTTTGACTTGACTAGTGATCAAACCCTCAGTCTATTCACTCATTCAGGCTCAGAAGCACACGCTCTATCCACTCGGCCATCCGATTGGTTCTTCGCTGGCCATGTTGTCAATCGAAAGTTAATGCGCCCGATCTCCAGATTATGATGCTGTCAAAAGAACATCTGTGTACGAAAAAGTGCGCTTAGCTAGACCGGAGGTTTTCAACCTATTGGCCAAGGCCCAACAGTGGGCCACGGAGCTTGACTAGAGAGCGACATCAGCATTCCCTAATCATGCCATCACGTTGACTTTGTACCTTTTAGCAAAAGTTATTGGGCCACCATCATATTTTATCATTTTAGTGGGCCATGAGCAGAAAAAGGTAGAAAAACCCTGAGCTAAACGATTTTAATGGAAAATGAATTGGGTGTAACAAACTTGTCTTAAAATTACACCTTTTATTTTTACACAGTGATAACGCGTTATATGTTTTAATTTTGCCACAGTATTCGCATTGTGGTGAGAAACTGAGTTGTTACCCCTGGAAAAACCTAAAACAATTCATATCGAAAGCTAAGTATTGGGGACTTGAAAGGGTTTTTTGGGGGGGCCCAAAGTTGAGCTGCTACGGCACTGCCTGCCACTCGCTACCACATTTCGATACAACAACGAATTTAATGAAACGAGTGTAATCAAGATTTGATTTGATTTAAAAAAAAAAAAAATTTGTGTGCAGCCATAGTTACTGCAGATAAACCGCATTTAAGGAAACTCCTGCTTCTTAATTGTTTCACAGCAACATCAATGACAAAAATGCACTTCAAGCAAAACGCAACAGAAAAGTTGGACTACGGGGTACTGGTATTGCAGCATTGCATCGTAATCAGCGCTCGAGTTGTAAAAACACTTATGGGGTGAAGGTACAACTTCTCACGCAGACGTAAGGAGGGATGATCATTGTACTTGTAAGGGAATGGATTACGCTAAAATGTTTTGTGGGGGGTGGTGTTGTTTGGGATGAAAACATGATAGCCATTTCGGCAAGCTCCAAATGAAGAACAGACGGTTCGTTTAAAAAAATAAAGATTTCGTTTTTTCTGTATTTGTCAAGGGGAAAGGGGAGTGCTGACTCCCGACCTCTGCGAACGTCACTGGGGCCCATTTCTTAGCGCTTGGGAAACACAGAAACGTCGCAGCGGTGGCGAGCCGTTGGCGACACTGTGCCGATTTGACCATCCCGGGAATTGAACCCCAGATCTTCCGCATCGATAACCTGTGCGCTTAACAACTGAGCTAACGGTCGGTACCGTCCCAAAAATCGAAACCCAAAACCTCCCGCGCCGATAGCGATGTGTTTAACCACTACGCCAACTGGCCGGTTTGGCTCAAAATTATGACATCGCAAGCAGAATATCTGCATGCGTTGCAACCGTTCTCTTCCAAGAATGCCTTCTGCGCTGAAACGTTGTCTTGTCCAGCCATAGCCGTTGGGAACAATGTCTTTATATGACATCACAACACGACTCCAGCTTTAGTGCCCATTGACCTTGTCCAGGCTTGCATTTTGAGGCAGCCATTGGTTCAAGCGCTACACACAAGAAAAGTTTGACCACCGGTATTGCTGCATCACAATGAAAGTTTCTCAAAATTATTTAGGCAATTTGATACAGCACAGAAAAACACAATCTCTGTATGAAAAAACGCTAAGCAATATTTTTCCAATCGTCAATGGGGGTGGGGGGAGTTGACCCCCGAAACCCCTCCGTGCGTACGCCACTGCGTGGATGCTCTTGTAGTTCTCTCATAAACTTCAGTAAATTCTTTAAAAAAAGATTGAAATGCCTTTGGGATGGTTTTATAATTGGCTTTGTACATAAATGTTGCTAATTCGAGTCGAAAAAGATCCGCAAGTTTAAGGATTCGGAGGTTTTTGTAAAATATCAATCAATCAAAGTTTTATTTTCGCAACACGCACAATCATTAACAATTTACAACAAATATTGGCATAATAACGGAAAAAAGCACATGCTGCAAAACGAGTAAGCGTTGAAGCATGCTAGTCGAAAGCTGACTTGGCATGGCTGCATGACCTTAACAGTCAAGATATAGGCTACTTTGTAAACAGGAAATTATAAACAACACATCAAACGAATTACAAAACAATAAACAAAAAAAAAAAGATGAGTAGCATGGCAGGCCTATTAGTGATAAGAACAAAGAAGTAGCTTTGTGCCTCCTGCTAAGGGAGGCTAACAGGTTCTAAACCTTGCCCAAGGGTTACCTGGAGGTAGTTGTGATTGGGTACCCTCATTCATCCACCCTTGCTAGTTAGCAAGTTCACAACCGGATGTAGTTTTTACTCATAACCAGGAGTTGAATCGCAATATTTATTTTTTCTTTTTTTTATTGGCCTATTGATTTTTTACTATGACATTAAATGGCGGTGACTGCGGTTTGAGAACAAATAAACATACGGATGATTTTTGAAGATTTAACATAGCGTAAATGAAGAGTCATGATGAGGCAATTAACAGTCTCCTCGAAGTAAAACACTGAAAATTTTTCCTTTTGCTTTATTGTGGTTGGTAATGTAGTTGGTCAGCAGGTTTCTTTGCTAGGCACAGTCTCCGAAGAATTTTTACTAAACGTCTTCAGCTTTCTCTAAGGATATCTGCAACAAAAATGTACAGCAGCACCGCAGCAGGTTAACTCATAAGAAATAAAATAATCAAACAACTGTGAAGCTAATCGATCAAGTTTGCATCTACTTTGTTAGTCTATGTTTAAAAAACGGGTTTTAACTTTGTCAGAGAAAGATTTTAAACTTTTACACTCTTTAATCGCATTTGGTAATTTACTCCATAATTTAGGCCCGCAAAATTTTATTGATTGTTGGCATAAAGTTAATCTGTACGCCGAAGAAATATGTAGACTATTACTTCTGGTAGACATTCGACTGGATTTTAATTCAAATAGTTCTGTAATGCGACTGGATTACTTTTTTTTACAGTTTTATACATGAATATAGCTATTTCAACTTGATAAATTTGTTTGACAGTCAGAAGGCCATTTTGTTTCATCACCTTTTTGACACTTTCACGTCTCTTTAAGCCAAATACTAATCAGATAAATTTGTTACATATGCGCTGTAATTGTTGAATTCTAGTTTCGTTTCCAAAACACCAATCACTTATACAATAGCGGACATGGCTGAGTAGCAACGAGTGATATAGACTAAGCATGGCTTTAGATGATAAATATGAGCGGATGCGCATAACAGCACCAAGGGCAGCTCTCATTTTTTGCTTTATCATATCCATGTGGTACTTCCAAGACAAATTTTCATTTATTATCACCCCCAAGAATCGTGTTGAAGACACTTTTTCAACCTTGTTATTTCTTAATTTCAGTTGAAAACTTGTTGTGGTTTTAACTGACCAAGATTTTGGAGTTTGGAAAATTATATAATTAGTTTTGTTAGCATTTATGGACAGTTTATTTGCTATCATCCAGTTATCTATGTTTTCAAGTTCTCTGTTTCCTTTTTCATAAAGCGCTTGCAAGTGTTTATCAACTATGAAAACATTGGTATCGTCTGCAAAAGATATATTTGTGCTAAACCGCAAGCAATTTTTGAAGTCGTTTACATAGATGACAAAAAGTAAAGAGGCAAGAATTGAGCCTTGCGGCACGAAGCAGAAGGTATTTCTCTGGTTCGAAGAAATAACACCAGCGTATTCAAGAATTTGAGAGCGATTAGAGAGATAACTTTCAAACCAATTTAATGATACTCCTCTTACACCGTAATTATTAAGTTTATGCAGTAAAATAAAATGGTCAATCGTATCAAATGCTTTGATATATCAAGAAAGATTCCAAGAACTAGCTATTTTCTTTCAAAAGCATCAACTATGTTACTGATGAGCAAAGTTGTTGCGTGATTAGTTGAATGCTTATGCCGAAATCCAAACTGCTGTTGCGAGATATTATTGTTTATGTTAATAAACGAATGCAATCTAGTGTAAACAATTTTTTGAGAATCTTTGACAGGGACGAAAGTAAACCAATAGGTCTGTAATTTAACACGTTTTTAGAATTTCCTTTTTTGAATACTGGTATGACCTTGGCCTTTTTAAACTCAGAAATAAATTTTCCTTGACCCAAGGACTGATTGAATATGTAGGTGAGGGCATTAAGTGCATTATCTGGAAGATATCTCAGAACGATTGGAGGTATATGGTCAACTACATCACTCAGCTTAGGTTTAAGTACAGATATCAATCTTTTCACTTCGACTGTATTTGTAGGGGTATAGTCGAATATACTGACATGGTCTGCCCGTTTACCGTTACATATAATTCTCACAGCCTTATTTTGTAGCGAAGAAAGTTTGTTGAGGTAAAATTTTAACGTAGATCCCCAAATAATAAGGCCATAACTTAAGTAAGCATGAAAAGTTGAACAATATAATCGTACCAGCGTTGAGGTGTTCAAATACTGATTTGTTTTAAACAGTAGGCCTATACTAAGTGAACAAACCAGTATTCCAATGTCAGCGTATATTTCATCTGGCACCAACAAAAAAAAAAAAAAAAAAAACTTAACTGATTGTCAGTAAATTTTGCACCCAATTCATTCTGCTGTTCAATTTTTTGGTGGGAAAAATCTCCACGAATCCTTTAACAAGAGCTCAGTTCTTATCGTACCTCACCACTGCAAAAAATCACAATATTTCAAAAATTCCTGGATCCGCCTTAGATGCGGTTCCCCCTAGAAAAATTTCGTTTCCCCCCCCTGCTGTGCAGTGTTGTCACACAGATCAATTTCAAGAAGATCAAAATTTATCATAAATTACATTATATTTTTTTTTATTTCCAAGACCACAAAAACACACAACAACACATAGTAAAAGCAATGGTCAAGAAATAGGCAGAAGCAGCAAAATGATATACGTTCTAACATGCACTGCAATATAATCATAGAGCCAAAAATAAAAAGAATTTGCATGGCTGCTACACCTGAATAAAGAAAGAATAAAAAAAATATTAAAAAAAAATTATTTTAGTTAGTTGCATATTTATCCTCCTATCACAAGGAAGCAATCAATGCGCTATTATCAATTTTTTGGTCAAAACATCAAGCGCAAATAAGACTATAGCGTTCGAGCGCCACCTGACGCTCGACGCTAACCACTCGACCGTGACGAATAGTATAAAACGGCGTGCACGTAAGAATTAAGTCTTTTTTCCTTTTCTGTTTCGCCTTCTTCCTTGTTATGCGATTGTTGGCGACGTGTATCCTAATTGAGCGAGATCAAAAAGAACTGTTTGAAAATCCAAGGAACTGTTTAATTTCAATAAAGAGTTTGCTGAGCATCGATCTGTACACTGTTGTTTCCGTAAGAACACGCATCAGGGCCATAAGGGGTTCAGCAGGCACCCCGTCTGTCAAGACCTGCACGTGTACGCGTTGCAACAGTTAATGGTGACTGCCAAGAAGATAGCGGAACAACAGCTTGTTGACGTGAGTTTCTAACATACTCTACATTTATCGGACATTTTGTCGACGCTAGAACTCCACATTTATTAGACATTTTGTCTACTCTACAGCCTACATTTTCTACCTGCAGTAAAAACTTACATCTCAACCCTAGACATTTTGTCTATGACATCACAGAACCAGCAGCAATCATTTTCAGCCATCCGATAATTGGTCTATGACGTCATAAGACTGACTGAACACTTGTGAAAAAAAAAAACAATTATTATTCAACTTCAGCACCAAATCTGTTACCGGCATGCATTGGTATATTTTTGTTGCTTTCCTTTTGCTTTGCATCGTAGGTTTAATTTGTGCAGGCGTATATTGTTGGCGTAAGGACATGACCGTCTTGTCAGCTCGTGAAGAGGGGAGGAGAGAAGCGCCAACTGATTCTGCGCCAGTGTCGGCGCCTCCACACGTTGGTTCAATTTGTTTAAGCCAGGTAGGCCCACAGTCTAGCTCGAGTATGACTACATCTCCTGATAGTAGCACCCTTAACGTTGATAGTTCACCAGGCGTGGGTAGGATTAGTACCGGTACCCCCTTTCAAAGACGCAGAAAGATCGACCTGCCCCGTTTTTGGGTAGGCAACCCTACCATGTATTTTTCCACGATTGAGCTCTTATTTGAAGAGAGCGAAATTGCATCAGAACGAGCGAAGTACTTGTTGCTGGTGTCGATTTTGGCGCAGGATGAACAAATCAACCAGAAAATAGCTCATTTTTTACACGTGGCGGACCTGACAACTCCTTATTCGTCTCTTAAACAAATGCTGCTCGCACATTTTTCAAGTGACGACAACAACGAATTAGAGACATCACTTGGGAGTTGCATTCGGGGAAATGACACAGTCAAAGATTATTTAGTACGACTGAGGGGGATTTTTACCTCTCGGTATGGTGAAACCACGGCACTGCAGGAGGACTTGTTAAAATCTAGGATTTTGCAATCAGTGGACGCAGCCACTAGATTGGCCCTTTATCACTATGAGCAGTGCTCGGTAGAGGACATCGCCGCCCATGCAGACCGTTTGCTAGCTCGGGCTAAGAGTGATTCTGCTTCCTTTTCTCCCGGGAACAATTTCTCCACCCCTCCTCCTAACCATTTTCTGAACCAGAGAGCCATAAACGAGATGCTGGAATCCCGCCTTAATCACCTTGATCGCACACTCAACCGACTGGAGCCCTCTCTTAAAGCCTCGGGGGAGCCCTCGCCTTCGCGCAGTTCACAAACACCGTTTAGTCCGCAAACCCCTGCGAAATCTGACGTAGAGCGGCAGCATAATTGTTGGTATCATGCGAAATTCGGAACCCGAGCCAAATTTTGTGAAGGGAGCCCTTGCCCTTTGGCTTCTCCTAACCTTCCAGTACGACGACAAAAAAACGATCGGCTGTCCTCCATGAATTAGGGGCCCGGGGGACACCAATTAGGGGTGACACAAGTCCTCTATTTTTTGTTACCGACCGCTGCAGCGGCACTGAGTTTTTGGTTGACACGGGTGCAGCTTGTTCAATTTTTCCTGAGGCATTGCTACCTGGGAACGCTACCAGCACCGGAAGCCAAACTAAGCTCCCTTCTGTAGGGGGTGGCGTCCTCTACACAAAAGGGGAATACGAAACCCGGGTAGATTTAGGCTTTGCACGCACCTTTCATTTTAATTTTTTTGTTGCAGAGCTCAAGTATGGCATTTTGGGAGCAGATTTTTTGACTGCTCATCATTTGGGAGTGGACATGGCTTCGCGGCAACTTTTTTTGTCTAGCGAAGTCGAGCAATCTCCTCCACCCGACCCCGAACCACGGGTGGTAGGAAAGCAGCCCCCTCAGGTTTCATCTGGTGACTCCCAAGACGACATTTTACAATTTTTGAAGCGGGAGTACCCGGAAGTTTTTGAAGCTGTTAAACGATCCAGACTCATTAAACATTCAGTAGTTGCCACCGTGGAGACGGAGACGGACGAGCCCATAGCATTTCGAGCTCGCAGGTTAGCACCCGATAAATTTTCAGCCTTAAAACATGAGATATCCAGACTTGTTACTCAAGGGATACTCGAAGAAAGTCAGAGTCCGTGGGCCTTTCCTATTGTCATGGTCCCTAAGACCGACCCGGGGAAATACAGACTTTGCGCAGATTTTGTCGCTTTGAATAAGGTGCTTAAGGTTAAAAAGTATGCCTTGCCAAACGTGTTGGATTTTGCATCCATGGCATCTGGATGTGAAGTTTTTAGCAGTATAGACATTAAGGATGCATATTATATGATCCCAGTCTCCCGCTCTGACAGTGACAAGCTCACCATCACTACTCCTATTGGTAATTATCGATATCGATTTCTGCCCATGGGTTTGTCTTCCAGCAGCACATACTTTCAACGTTTAATGAACGAGGTTCTCGCGGGAATTCCGCAAGTTTTTGCTTATCTCGACGATATTATTGTGATGTCTTCTAACCTAGAAGAGCATATTCGGCTTTTGAAACTGGTTTTTGATAGATTGAGACTGCATGGCCTAGTGGTCAACCAAGACAAGTGTGTTTTTGCAGTATCTAGTTTGAAATTTTTGGGACACAGGGTATCTGTTGAGGGCCTGTCTCCTCTGGAGGACAAGGCTCAAGGAATCGTGGAGTACGCTCAGCCTCGCACCAAACGTCAACTCCGACGCTTCGTGGGCATGGTGCAATTTTATGCTAAGTTTATACCTCGATGTGCTGAGTTGTTGCAGCCACTTTATGATGTCATTGCCAGGGGCCCCACACACGCTCCGTTGAACTGGACCCAAGAGGAGGAAAAGTGTTTTCAGGAAACCAAAACGGCACTAGTGAGGTCAGTCACACTGGCTTATCCATCCCCTCAAGGTCACCTCGAACTTTTTGTTGATGCAAGTGAAAAAGCCATTGGCGCAGTGCTGCAACAAGCAGTCGAGGGGGAACGACAACCGTTGGCATTTTGGTCCAAGTCATTAGATGTCGCACAACAAAAGTGGTCTTGTTATGAACGCGAGCTTTATGCTTGTTATGCCTCTATTCGTCATTTTCAGTATATGTTGGATGCACGACTTTTCACGCTGTATACGGATCATCGACCTGTGGTTAACCGGTTTTACTCGCGCACATCTCCTGCTTCTCCTCGGCAGAGTCGTCATCTAGATTTTATAGCACAATTCACTAATGACGTGCGACATGTTGCTGGCCCGGATAACGTAGCAGACGCGCTTTCACGTCCGGTTGAACCTCCTGTGATCAATGCCATTCTACCGGAATTGCCGTCTATTGATTATCTCCATGTTGCGCTAGCCCAGCGTCGGGATGCAGAGATTTCACTGCTTAGACGAGACAATGATACATCTTTGGACCTAGAAGAACTTCCGTTGGCTGATCATGGGATCCACATTTTGTGTGACGTATCGCAGAGTTCTCCACGTCCCGTTATTCCTCAATCTTTGCGATTTCGCATTTTTAAAATCTTTCATGGTCTTGCCCACCCGGGACAACAGGGCAGCATTAAGATAATTTCCCGCATAGTTGTTTGGAAGGGCATGCGCAAAGACATAGCACGCTGGGCACGCGAATGCCAAGAATGTGCCAGGGCTAAAGTTCATCGCCACAACAAAGCACCGCTACAGCCCGTGGAACCTAGCCCAAGGGAAAGTTTCTCTTCTGTGTATGTGGATTTGACTGGACCCTTGCCTCCCAGTCGGGGATATGCATATTTAATGGTTGTGGTAGATAGATTTTCACGTTTTTTTCAGGCAATTCCGCTAAAGGGTATCACAGCAGAAGAGTGCGCTTCTGCACTTACACATCACTGGATTAGTTTTTTTGGCTGTCCTACGGATATTTTTTGCGACAGGGGGACCCAGTTCACCAGCACCCTGTGGAAGCAACTGTGTGATTTTTTGGGTTGCCGACTCCACCATTCAACTGCCTATCATCCCCAGGCACAGGGCACTGTTGAGCGAGTTAACCGCACATTAAAAACTGCATTAAAATGTTATGATGACCCCAGTGGGTGGTTTGATAATTTGCCGTGGGTTTTGCTGGCCCTTCGCAACTCCCCGAAACAGGATATGAACTGGCTTTCTCCCAATGAGGTAGTCTTTGGACGCCCTTTGCGTCTACCCTCTGAATTTTTTGAACCCATAGGGGAGGGGTGCCCTTCGCCATCGCACCGCTATGTCGCGGAGTTGGGCGAACGTGTAGCAGCTATCAATTTTTACCCTCCTCGGCACGCAACTAAACCATCACATGTAGACCCTAAACTTTTGGATTCCCACACTACGCATGTGTATGTTCGGCAGGACGCTTATAGGCCACCCTTACGACCTGCCTATTTTGGGCCTGTACGCATTTTGGAACGCGACCCGAAATATTTCGTGCTAGATTTTGTGACTCATTCGGATCGAGTTAGTATAGATAGGCTGAAAGCTGCCTATCTGGGGCTAGAGTCATTGAATGGGAGCCCAGCTGGGACCGATCAGGATGGGATAGAATCAGGCGGGTTTCAGGGTAACCCCATGGGGACCCGGCAAGAGGACCATAGGTCCACGCAGGGGGGCCCGGTTGCTGATACCCTGGAAGCGCTGGAACCCAGCGAGATAAGAACTTCCAGTCCGGGTCGACGCACACTGCGTGGCAGATCGGTTCGCACTCCCACTCGCTTTAAGGATTACGAGTTGACGTAGTCAAACGACCGAGATTTTGTCCAAGTTATGTTATGTTTGCTTTTGTTGTTTTCGTTCCTCATTTTGAGAACCAACCTTGTAAATATGAGTTTGTTATGTTTGTGCTGTTTTATTGTATTTACGATACAAGAACGTTGAGTAACCCCTTTGTTCGGTTCAGTAAGTATCCTGGTTTTGATTTAGCCATTTTTCAATTATCGCTCAGCTCTCCTCCCAAGCTTTGTCGCATTTAACCTGTCGTTTAGGCCTACACATGCCTCGATGAACAATTTGTCAAAAAAGGACCATTTTCGCCATTTGATAATATTCATCGAAAACGTGAAGGAAAATAATATTTCTTTCTTGATGCACTGATCCGGCATGCATGTCGTGCGGAAAATCCGGTTACGAAAGTGATCCCGAAATGACGCAATCGTGGCGCAATTTGCAGCCCGTCATAATGTTTATTGTGAGAAAGAAGATGGAGAATAGGCCTAGATGAGAATCAGAGTCAGAAAAAAAATTACTGTTTTCGACCGTGCACCCTGCAAAAGAAGACTTATGTTATTAACTTACAGTAACAGAAGCAGTAGCCTAGCATAAGAATATTGTCCATGGACTAGAACAGTAGAATAGACCTTTGACACAATTAGACTTTCCTAACACTTACCAGCTTACCGGGAAGTGCCTGTGCAGGTTTACCAGAAAGTGTAACTCTAACAACAGTACTAGTATCTCTATGGTAGGTATCAAGCTGGGCCTTGGCTGGGGATGACACTTTTTGCCTCGGTTTGACCCCGACTGGGGGTCATAAAAATTGGCCGGAACCGGGGTTGAATTGCAAATTTATTTACCGTAGGCTATATTCCGGCGTATAAGACGATCTTTGAAGTGCAAAAACTCACCCTCAAAAATTGGGGTGGTCTCATACAACAAATACGAAAGTCGTACCGGTATCTAAATTTTTACCTGTTTACATGAAGATTTTATTTAAGTTAGACCTACATGAAAAATGCGTTAGGGCGTAAAAATATAGAACGTGCATGCTTGAAGCGTTTTTGAGTTATGTCATGCACTGATGAAAAGTGTGTACAATCACGAAAGCATTACGTAACACCATTGACGGCATTTACGTGAGAAGTGAAGATGTGAGTAGCCTGCTTAGCTATGTATTCTAGATACAATATAAAGCATTGTATAAACCCCAGTTCTGACCAGGGCAGGCGCAGTTCCCCAAACCTGGTCGGAGCTCCGGCCTCAGTTAAAATTGTTGCCCTGGTTGTTCCCTTCTCTATTGCAAAAGAGACGTCTGGTGTGTGATCTTGTCACAGTGTATAAAATCATCCATAATTTGTCACCGATAGATGCTTCAAAAGTTTTTCAATACGCATGTGAAAAAAGCACAAATACTCGTGGTCACAAATAGGGGTCCTACTAAACACCGCAAGGAACTACAAAGCACTACAAGGTACTTTTAAACCTTCAAAATGCTTGAAAACACTACAAGGAACTACAAGGTATCGGGTACTTTTAAACAAAGTTCAGAGTGGCTGAAAACACTACAAGGTACTTACTTCTAAACCAAGTACAAACTACGAAGTAGCTGAAAACACTACAAGGAACTACAAGGTACTTTTAAACCAACTACAAGGTTGTTGAAAACACTACAAAGAACTACAAGGTACTTTTAAAGCTACTACAAGGTAGTTGAAAACACTACAAGGAACTACGAGGTAGTTTTAAACCAAGTACAAAGAAGCTGAAAACACTACAAGGAACTACAAGGTACTTTTAAACCAACTACAAGGTTGTTGAAAACACTACAAAGAACTACCAAGGTACAAGGTACTTTTAAAGCAACTACAAGGTAGTTGAAAAGGTTGCCAGTAACTTCGCCACATGGTAACTTCGCCACAGTAACTTCGCCACATGGTAACTTCGTCACATGGTAACTTCGCCACACTTTGAGAAGGTGAAGGAAGACGTGGGGATAGTTGGAAAATGTGTTGGGGTGTGGGGGGAGGAAGGAGGGATGTGGGAAGAGGTATGAAAGGAGGTGTAGGAAAGTGTGATGGGGTGTGGGGGAGGTAAGGGGAGATGTAGGGAAAGGTGAGGGTAGGGAGATGTGGGGAATTAAAAATGTGTTGGGGCCCCACACCTCAACACATTTCCCTACATCTTCCCCATTACCCTCCCCACATCCTTTCCCCACTCGCCAACACACTTCCCCACTCACCCCATACACTTTCTCACACCCTCCCCACACTTCTCCACTCCCCACATATCTTTCCTTACCTCCCCCCACACCCCAACACATTTCCCTAGATCTCCCCCATATCTCTTCCCACAGCTCCCCTGACCTCCCCCTACACCCCAACACACTTCCTTAACACCCCATGCACTCTCCCACACCTCTCTCCCCACATCTTACCCCACAGTTTCGATTATGTGGCGAAGTTACCAATTAACTCAAAAAGCCCGATAAAATTTTTAACGGCAACCGGGAATTTAAAGTCTTGTTTCGGGCTAGGCAATGTAAATTTTCGATGTATGAAAGTGTGGCGAAATTTCCATGTGGCGAAGTTACTGTGGCGAAGTTACCATGTGGCGAAGTTACTGGCAACCGTTGAAACCACTACAAGGAACTGCAAAGTACTTTTAAACCAAGTACAAAGTAGCTGAAAACACTGCAAGGAACTACAAGGTACTTTTAAACAACTACAAGGCAGTTGAAAACAGCACAAGGAACTACAAGGTACTTGTAAACCAACTACAAAGCACTTAAAAACACTATAAGGTACTTTTAAACCAAGTACAAACTACTTGAAAACACTACGAGGAACTACAAGGTGATTTTAAATCAACTGCAAGGTAGTTGAAAACAGCACAAGAAACTACAAGGTACTTGTAAATCAACTACAAGACTTTAAATATAATTTCAAACTTTGTATTACCAATGCCCCCAACCCCTACCTCAACCCTTGGCTAGCGTCTGTGCACATGACTGTTGATTGGCTTGCATCTACAGGCATGACTGGTTTGGAGAAAATTAGCCAATCAGTGTTTTGCTGATTATGGCAAAGTAGATACTTCCATAAATTAAACCAAGCCCTCATGGGTAACGTCTTGTATCAACCCCCAGGTTCAGTTAGGGTTAGGTTTGTTTAGGGTGAGGTTTGCAACTGAACCAAACCCTAACTAAATTTAAACCTAGCAGAACCTAATCCTAACCCAGAACCTAATGGAACCTGGGGCTGATACTAGACGTTACCCGCCCTCATTTTTGCACTGCTCATAAGAATATTAGACACTTTGTATTTTACACCTTGATCTCTTTACTCTTTGCTTTTTAAACTGGTTGAGCTGTCACTAGAATAGTAGAATTATCTCGTTGATTGATCAATTGGAAGCTTCCTGGTACTATTACTGATTTGTAGATACTGTACACCTGTACTTGTACCTGTATTACAGATTAAAACTTTTAATTTAAACTACAGGGTGATCCAAAAATAACTCCCTACTCTAAAATAACCATATTTTGTTTAAATTTACTGATAACTTTTTCAATTTTATGCGTAAATCACTCACTGTGCGGCAATTACATCTTATGCTCTTGTTTCTTTATTTTAATAACTTTGACTTAAATTTGAAATAGATTTAAATCATATTTTGTAAATTAACATACTACCGGTAATTGTGATAAATAATAATTTAATATAAATTAAGTCACATTTAAAAAAACAAATAAAAAACATTGAATTTTAAATGGAAGTCCATGCAATGCACTTTTTTCCCTTGTGTATTAAATGAAAAAATTACGCTTCAAAAACAATCCATTTTTATTTTAGAATAGGGAGTTACTTTCGGATCACCCTGTATATTGGGAGCTTGTTTGAATTATGTCGTGGTTTGGGGGTTCAGGGTTGCATTAGGCCCTAACCCCTACTAATAACTCACTAGCGGTCCTTATGCTTGTGATATATCCACCTGTTGTAAGATGCGGCTTGTTTCAAACAGCTCCGTATAGGCTATTGTTATGCTGTAACCTACGTAGTCTACTGTAGACTACTAATTTACAGTAGGTGTAAGGTAAGGGGTTGACAAGATTACAGTATATTGTTCCAAGCATATCAGCTTACAGGCTTAGGTATATCTTACCCCAAAGTTTCAATTTAACCCTCAAACGCCTATGCGGATCTCTAGCGACCCGAGCAGACTTTTCTTCTTCCGTTTGTCTTCGACTAATTATCTTTACAGCATGTGACTACCAGTATTCTCTTAGTGTCTAATCTTCTCCCATTTTACATTCATACTTTTAAAATTTTTCTAGCCTTAAAAAGTTACTCAAGTTTTAGAGTAAAAAATCAATAGGGTCGCTGGCGACCCTTGTTAGGTAAAAGTGTAAAGTTTTTTTAATGGCGAGCTATTTCGTCAATAGTAAGTTTATGAAGTGCCACAAATATAATGTTTATATGCAATGATGGATGTAGCAGGAGAATTCGCGTGCTTTTAGAGTAGTATTACAAGTTTTTCTTGAAGCTAAATGGTATTGAATGCAGTGAGAGCCGCAGTTCAATAATAGGTACGCAGGTGAGTGAGATTTGGAAGAGAGTGTTTCACTTTATCAAACCACCTTTGAAAACGAGTATTCTAAAGATGACATTGATCAACCATCATTATAAAAACGTTAGCATAGCTCACACATGTATGGATGATGACTCATCTGCTATTGACAATCATAATGCAATCTGAGTCAGTGTCGGATTATGAGAACTGACAAGTGACAACTGCACAAAATGATTTGACTAATAGCAGTAGGGTCGAGAGTAATGGTAAAGACCCCACTGTTGGTAGGACGAACAGCCTTTTAGCAAAAAGCTTATTTCAATATAGAAATGGTCGTATGTGGGTTACCACACGTCCTCATCATCCAAAATTCACGAAAAACATCTTAGACAAATTACTGCAAGGCTATATTCGGGCTGCAAAAGACATCCATAATGTAGATATGCTTTTTCTTGCTACTGATAAAGATTTGCTATGGCAGGTTGCAGCTGTGCATCATTTGAAAATTGTGCAAGAAAGGACTTTAGTGCAGTGGGTGCCATCTGATTTGTTGGTTGTGTGTATCTGATTGATGTGCATTAATTTTAAGATGAATCTCTCTGTAGATTATCTATGCTTATATGGCGCATCAGACAGAGCTTCTTTTTTCAGCTTTTTGTGCCATAATCAGTTTGAGAAAATTATAGTAAACCAACGCTTTGTGAAGAATGAAATATGAACCAAGGATAATTTTCTTCTTTCTAAGAAATATTCTTTGCTTAATTAGGACTTGCCCTCACTTCGTCAAAACCAACTCAAAAAGAAATAATTGTATTCATTCATAAAACTGATGATAACAAAGAACAGGGCAATTGACTAAGCGTAATCCCGGCTCAGACTTGAACACAATATAAAATCAAAACCAATAAAATAACTGCAGTTACTCTCATGAATTCTTTTGCAAAATGACCCGCAAGGTTTAGAACTTAAAATCCACATAGACCAGTCGCTTACGTCATAAAGAAGAAACTAAATGGAGAAGTGCCATGTGAGCGCGGTGCAGTTCGCAAGTTGTTAGCAGTAACAACCCCGCAGCGCGAGAAAAGACACTGCTGATGTGAATTGTGAAACAAAATAGGATTAATCTAAGAGACGTGAGCTCGAAGCTGAAACAGATGGTGATGAAGATTATAAAACGACAGGTAAATTTGCCGCATTTCTACAAATCAAAGCATCCAGTCCAAATGAAACAACTTCCAAAAGCTGCTACAAAATTATAGCAGCAGAAATGTGGTTACAAAATCATCGCTGACTATTCTCAGTCAGCTACATATCAAAGTGGGAACCGAAAAGACGGTGAAGCTACATTTACTCGTATTCTCTGGATTGCCAAACAGCTGGTTTGCGCACGCAATGCGATGGGTGATGTGGTATCAACCATAAACAGGTCACAGCTTTATTCTCCTACACTGCCACGTTACTTTTGTGCCTTAGCATTATCATTGCCACAGCATAGGCATCCCTAAAAACTGCATTTGTTTCAAATTTCTTGTTTTTTCTTTCTGCTGTTACAATGACACATTAAGTTAATTTCTTGGTCTTATACTAGTTAGCAGAGTACCATATTATTGTACGTCTGAACTTCGAGAACATTCGCACAATCAACAAAATATATCATTAATATTGGTGAAAATTCAGTCTGTTTATGGTGAAACATGTTCGTGGAGGATCAATGACAGTAAACATGCAACTTCTTTACTTATTTCGTACGTATATTGGAAAAAAAAGTACGAATTGCAACCTACAGCAATGGCTTTTAACCACATTGGTAATAGTGTTTTGTAAAACACCTGGGCGTTTAAGGGTTAAAATGTGTCAAATTTTCAGATTTATTAATGATATCGTGTACTATTACCAAAGATATGTATTTGTTACCTGATATACCGGTATTGTTATAGATACAGTTAAGAATATATATATACATTAGTGAATGCTTTTAAAATACTGAAATACTCCATCAGTATTAATAACCTGATTGCTGATATGTTGCCAAATGAGATACTGCTAGCCTACTTAGCAGCTTTGTCTGCAATAATAGATTTAATATCGGGAGAACATTATAAACGACCAATTGAATATGATCCTAATCCTTGTGGAGATGTGGTACTTAGTTCGAATGGCTCTTCACTGACTTGGCATGAGTCTATTGAGGGTGTCTGTTGCAACTGTCCGCGCTTTATGAGGATTGCAGAATTATGCACGTGAGTATAAAAAGTGTTAGTTAATAGTCAAGTCATGCTGTCAATTGAAGCTACTCAGTACTTCATAGGCCTAATTGTTCTGTGTTAATGCCAGAGAACTCATTGCTCTTACTCAATACTGATCTGCTATTTCATTGTGAGAAAGATATTCGTCAATTAGCCCCACGCATGTACATGGTGCCTATCATCATCATACTTCATTATTTTTTTCCAAAAAAAAAGTCAAATTTTTATTACACCAATGGTATTATTACACCAAGGAGAGTAATGAGTAGGGAGGCCCTTTTTTTTTTTCAGCTTAGTGCTGGGCAACACAGGAACATTGCAGTGGCAGTGTCTGATTTGATTGGCTTGAGAATCAAACCCCATATCTCTCGAGCCAAAAAGCGATGTCTTTCAATTCAACAAAATCAGTTTTCTTGTAACTTTTTTAAAACTGTTGGTTTGTCATACTCTATGTGGTTGTACAAGAGAGTGACAAAGTAATAGAATATACTAAGGCAACAGCGTTATGGACTTGTAAAACTAGCCACTTTTTAAAATTCAAGTCCTTGCTCCGAAGCAGGTCTGCCCAACCTTTTTGGTGTTGCAGGCTACTTCTGCGTGCGGAAATTTATTGCGGCCTCAAACCTTTTTACCACAGAATTACGATGTAATTTGTGTAGGAATTTAAACAATGATTTCTTGCTCTCTGATACTGTCATACTTAGCTTCATGTGGGCTTTTGTAATGGCGTTTGAGGATATATTCCTTCCCGACAGGCATTGCTTCTTGAAAGACCAGCAGGCATAGGAGCTTTTCATTACTTTTAACAAACAAAAATTGCATAGTCCATAGCTCATTAAAAACCAGGGCTGGCAATTAAAAAACCCAAAAAAACCCACCTTTTGGTGGTTTTTCTTTGGTTTTTAAAATACAATAGATCTCACATGTAATAAACAAGTCAGGGCCAGTAATATATATCTATTATGTATGTGAAAGTCATTAAACACAAAATTGACACTAGGCTTTCAGACGGTAGAGCAAAATTGACACTATTACCCACTTCAAAGGTCCACAAAAGAATGGGGCTTTTATTAGAAGTGGCCCGTTTTTACCAATCACCACTCAGCGAGGAGGTGTTTGTGATTCCTGATTGGAAGAAAAAAAGCTGTGGCTTATAGAAGTCTGGTTCTTTCATGGACATGTAAAGTGGGTATATGTGCATCATGTATAAGCCAGTCACTGGAGTACCCTTTGTGACAAGATTCAACACAAAAGTCAATAACCAACTGCATCGCATGACGCATAGGCCTATTACTCCAGTGCTACATACTAGCCTAAGCCTTACTGTTCTGTAGTGTATATTGCTCATTGCTCAACCCTAAAGATGGGTTTAGCTCCAACCAAAACGGAGCAGAGCGGAGATTTGCTCAGTTTGTTTTTTATAAATAAGTGGAGAAAAGCGTGCTTAAAGAGCATGAAACTACGAAAAACAAACTAAGCAAATCTACGCTCTGCTCCGTTTTGGTTGGAGCTGTAAACCCGCCTTAACATGCAGTAGGCTCCAACCTTCAAATATATTGGATTTATCTGCTGTTTTCATAGTGAGAGCTCCAACAAGACTTGTACTATTCCTGCAATTTTTGTCCTTAGTTTTCCTTCTGTCATAAGTGCTCCTGCATGTGCTAAATGCATATAAAAATTAATTTACAACAAAATTATATTAATATAACATTAGCATTTTTAATTTTTATAAATCTGAAAAAAAACCCAAAAAAACCCGGGTTTTTTCCAGCCCTGTTAAAAACTCCCATTTTCGTCGCAATATTCGCGTTTTTGGCTTACGAGTTTGCTCATTTTTGCTAAACCATTTATTTAATTCTGCTACTATTTGAACAGTACCGCAATAAAACCTATACCTCCTCGATCCACTCCAGATAAATAAATAAATGAGGTTATTTTCAAATCATATTGAACAGAAAATTCAACGGTAATTGAGGGAGGCTGCGAAGTGAGCTTGCGCTCTTCGAGTCAGCAGCCACCCGTTAAATATGTCAAATGCGATCGGCTCCAGCCGCGAATCGAACCCGTCACGTAGGATCCATAGGCGCGGGAAGTGGGGTGCCAGGGGGGGCTCAAGCCCCCCCTGAACTTTTTTTAGCCCCCCCTGAACCATTTGAGCCCCCCCTGACAATTAAAAAAATTATGCACTGAGTGCGACGTGATTAATGCTCGCAACGTACATACGTAATGAAGCAAATATTTTTTAAAGTGCTTTTAACCAACGAAGAATCACTATTCTTTTAAAAATCAGTCAGTTATTATTCACTTGGTCAACGTAAAATTTGGTAAAATTTTCAATGCTTGAAGTTCATTTTTAACCGTGTTTTATATCAGCGTTTGCAAACCTTTACAGCAGTCATGGACGATGGCCCAGTAAAAGTATAATGGCTGTCAATTCTTGTAGCTGCCAAACACTTTACGCCAAACTACTCTGAATGCTCGAATGAAAGTCGCTACTGATCATGGGAATTACGTAAATCGTAAACGAAAATGCGGTGAAGTGCAAAAAAACGGTCCTCAATCCTTCAGATGTTCCGAATTCCACCAAAATTTTTGTGAAAAGCTAAAAAAAAGGTCTTCACGGCCCGGACGCGTTACATGAACTGGAAATGTTGGTGGCCAACCTGATTTGTGTACATGCCAAATTGACCCGCGATCGACAGCCAAGCATCCAAAGATCGACCGGTACATCGCGATCGACTGGTTGGGCACCCCTAATTAAGCTTATATGAGCTGGTGCAAGTTCTCTTCTGGTTGAGTTTTTTAATGATTTTGAATTTTTTCTACCAACCCAATGAAGCGGCTAAATCACTACTAAACTGGCACCGATGATCAGTAGGCTACTCGATTTGAGGGGGATGCCATCCCCCCTGAAAACAACACCATCCCCCCCATAAAACATTTTAGCGTAAACCATTCCCTTACAACTATAATGACCATCTCTTTTTAGGTCTGCATGAAAAGTTGTAGCCTACCACCCCCCATAAGTGTTTTCACAACTCGAGCACTGCCGATGATTGTTACTAAAATTGAGCTAGTACGCCTACCTAAATACCTATATCTACACATCTCATTATGTTAAAAAATGGTTCAGTGCTTTATTTTGATTGTGTGTTTTTTGTTATTTTTAAACCTCAATGGGGCATTGTTTGTTGCATGTAACTCTGATCAGCAAAGCAAAAGTTAGATCGGGCAAATTTTGTTTGCCTACTTTTTGGTTTTGTGATTGAGGTATTTGCATTTTACAAATACATGAGTAGTAATTCGAGCATGGTTAGAAAAGCCTAATGGTAGTAAGCAATCTTGTTTTCCATGATAAAAGATTATCCTGAAAAAATTCCGGTCACTTGAGCGGCATGCAATTGATGTCTATCAAAATAGGTCTGCTGAGTGTCCTGCTCTTAAAAACGTGCGTTCGAAAAAAGGGGGGTCTGGGGGGCTTCGCCCCCCAGACGTTGACACGATCTTACTATTTTGAGCCCCCCTGTCCAAAAAACGTTCCCGCGCCACTGGTAGGATCTGTCACCTGCGCCCGGTACCGCTAGGCCATGTCGCTGACATGTCCATGTCCAATAACTTGAACATAAACAACTAAGCTTTTGTGATGTAAGAATCAGTATTCCCGCTAGGATTTTGACTAGTGCGAATTTGCCCCAATAATAAATTCATTGAAATTTTTGCCCAAAGATTTCACTACTTTAAGGACCCCTGTTATGAGGTGCCGTTTGTAAAATACGTTTTGCATGCACTCTACCGACAATTTTGCGTTTTTCCCATTCTAAGCCGAAATGGTAACGACAAAAGTTGGACTGCATTCTGCGGACTGTAAAGAAACATTGCAACAAGAAAGGATTTACTTAAACGCTATTTAGTGCATTGCCATTCGTAAAATTAACATTACGTACGGACTAAAGACGAATCAACACTTTTCTCTGTTTCAAGGCAAAATGGCAACGGAAAAAGTCGCACATTTTGCGGACTGTAAACTAAGTACGCTTTCATCCAGCCTAAGGCAAAACCCGAAACGAGTAACAATGCGACGAAAAAGAATTTCGTTTCTAATCTTTTGGCGAAGAGAAAATGAAGTGATTTAACTACGCGGCGAGTAAGGCCTAGACTCAAGACCAGTTTCGGCGGCCAGTAAAATAGTGCAGATCGTAAAATTCATTCGGAAGCGATTGGAAAACTTACGTCATTCAGTGGCCGCCAATAACGCTCGGGAACAACGCTCGCGCCACTGAATGACGTAAGTTTTCCGATCGCTTCCGAATGGATTTTACGATCTGCACTATTTTACAGACGGCACTATTTTACTGGCCGCCGAAACTGGTCTTGAGTCTAGGCCTTACTCGTCGCGTAGTTAAATCACTTCATTTTCTCTTCGCCAAAAGATTAGAAACGAAATTCTTTTTCGTCGCATTGTTACTCGTTTCGGGTTTTGCCTTAGGCTGGATGAAAGCGTATTTAGTTTACAGTCCACAAAATGTGCGACTTTTTTCGTTGCCATTTTGTCTTGAAGCAGAGAAAAGTGTTGATTCGTCTTTAGTCCGTACGTAATGTTAATTTTACGAATGGCGCTGCATTAAATAGCGTTTAAGTAAATCCTTTCTTGTTGCAATGTTTCTTTACAGTCCGCAGAATGCAGTCCAACTTTTGTCGTTACCATTTCGGCTTAGAATGGGAAAAACGCAAAATTGTCGGTAGAGTGCATGCAAAACGTATTTTACAAACGGCACCTCATACCCTGTTACAAATTTTTTGCATTAAATTTGTTTTTCCAAGATACAAGCTACAGTCTTGCATTAAAATATTTAAGTTTTTTGTTTAAATTCTTTAGTTTTGTATTTTATATTATTAGTTTCTGGTTCAAAATCAGTAAAATTTGCCCAAAAATTTCGCATTTTTCTCAAATTTCTTACTCTAGAGGGAACACTGGTAAGAATCCCTCAATTTTAATAAATTTTATGCCGATACTCGAGGTGATGATGATTGATAAGTCGCTATAATTGCACATGGTGGCAACGATGGCGACACTACGTGCAACTTGCCACCTTGCACGCATGTAAACCAAATCTGAAAAACATGACATATTATCGAAGTATTTGTTTATGCAAGTGTTTGGGTGGTAGGCCAATAATAGAGGTAACATGGATAATTTTGGTATGCTTTGACGGCAAATTTTACTTGAGCCTATAAAAATTACTAAACATTTAAAAAGTCTACTCACGAACTTATTAGGTTGAGCAGCTTTGCTCCAAAGTGTACTGGCAAAATAACAACAACTACTCTGCACTGAACAGTAAAATAGTGGCAAAAAATAAACGCTAGTCCTACTGTATTTGTGTATTGCATACTGGTATATGAAAACTACTCAAGTTGAGGTAATCAAATTTATGAATCTCTGAAAAGTTTTGGGTAACAAATTTTTTATACTGTGTATATAGTTGTTGTATATTGTTATATTTCATTTTTGCAGAAGGGGAAAACCAAATTCCACCTTCTGTATTCCTGTGTCAGATGAGATAATAAGCAATTGGTGAGTGGGCTACCTAGCATGTATACGTTCATAGAAATTGTATTTGAAATGGTTCAATGATATACATTACCGGTTTGCAATGATATGACATTTTTATCTTATGACATCATTATTGCAACTGCCTATACTGACAGCAGATCGTTCACATTCCCTGCATAATTTTGTGAAATTCGTTATATATATCTTGGTGTTATGATATTGAGGAGCATGTCTGCAAAACAATTAAAGAATGACGACGTTATTTTTTGCAATTAAATTATATCAATAAATCAATTTTAAATTTAAATTATATTTCAGTATGATTATAGTTGCTGTTGATTTTTTTGAGAAAATCACAACAAACGCTAATATCGGCAATAAGATGTTAAGCTATAGAAGTGTCCAAGTTTTGTTTTTTTAAATATATCGCAAGTTTTTCTGGTTACCGGCACTTTATGAGAAAAAAAGTTTAAATCATGATTATTTTAAAAAAACTTCATTGGCGCAGAACTAGCCTGCCTTAGATCAGGACGTGTGGTATCTGGACATAAATTCATATTTTTTATGCTTTAGTATAAGATACTGTATTGTTTTACAGTTGCTCTTGAAACTAATGCATGTTATGTTTTTATTTAGTGGAAATAATCCATCAATAGAATCTGTTATTGTGCTTGGTAAGTTCTTCGCTTTAAAATTATTTTTATAATTTTCTTCTCTTAAATTGTTTTTGGCAGCTTTGGGCTTGTGAAGTGTGTGCTTTTAAATTATTATTATACTTCATCAGTGAGTAAGCAGATATCAATTTCACTCAAAATCAAATTTTTGTTATGCTCAATGTATTATGCCAAAGCATGTAACGAGTGGCGGGGTCCATTGTCGCGAAATAGGTAAGGAATTATCCACAAAGCACAAGGAACTCCTTCGCTGACAGGATGATCTATAAATATTGGATAATAGACCGTAGGAAGTAATCCATATTTTGAACTGATGTCACAGAAGAGACCTAAAGATCTTCACCAAACGAATATAATAATATGACCCAAGCTTAGCTCACTTAGCTACTGTACTCACCTTAACCTAAACTTCAACACCACAGGCTTTTACGCTTACTTCAAAACACTATCAAACCTAGGCTAAACTCTTCTGCATACAACGCTTACATAACTCTTCACACGACCAATTTCGCTAGCATAAAACTTATCGATGAATGCTCTAATAATAAACGCTAGCAAAACGCGCTAATTTATACCTTAGTCTTAGGCGTCCATCCGGCGGGGCAGGGGGCGGCGCCCCCTCGTGTCTAACACCGAAGGGGCGACATATGTCTGGCCCCCGCGGTGTTTTGATACCTATGTTAAAAGCTAAATGCATGCGCAGTAGGTAAAACAGTTCCTAAGTACAAAGTCGTAGTAATGTAACGTAGAGCGAGACAGCGCTGTTTCTGGCTATTAGCCTTCATCAGCCACCCTCAAGTGAGAAGCATTCATTTTCCAGGACGAATGATCTTGCCAGGATCACTCATCCCTTCGCATAAATATTTCTTAAAGAATCTAACTTTTGTGGTACGCAATCCACTCGTGTGGCTACGTCACCATTCCAGTCAAACTCTTTATGTGGCCAGGGTGAAGAGCAACAACTAAAAAGCAATGTCCTTCCTGGCCTACCGGACGGGAAGTCATGACGACTTCCTCTTGTTGGGTCAGAGGCTATAACAGCACTCCATCACCAACAGTGCAAAGTTTATCGGAAGGGATGAGTGTTTATCCGAAGGGATGAGTTATCCTGGCAAGATCATTCGTCCTGGAAAATGAATGTTTCTCACCTGAGGGCAGCTGATGAAGGCTAATAGCCAGAAACAGCGCTGTCTCGCTCTACGGTACGATTTGCTGGAGTGCTTTGCACTGTTGGTGATGGAGTGCTGTTATCGCTTCTGACCCAAAAAGAGGAAGTCGTCATGACTTCCCGTCCGGTAGGCCAAGAAGGACATTGCTCTTTAGTTGTCGTAGTAATGTTTTGTCGCAATTTTACGCTCACGCTATTTAAATGGCAAAAAGAAAACTATCAGCATGTGTTCAGCGACAATGCTACTGGTACCTTGAGAAATCGTTTAAACCCTATTCTGCCTTAGCTTTTTTAAAAGCGTCAGAAGACTGGCGATAGACCCGTTGTGTCCGCTCGATTTGAACACAAATAACTTCGCACATATTCAGTACTAACTTTGATCCGACGGTAAAAGTTTAGGAAAGCAGATCATTTTATTGATATTTCGCCTGCATCCTATATTTTCATGACACGACTCATTTATTTATGCGCTAATTGCGCTTTATCAGGTGCAACCGGCCGTTAGCTCAGTTGCTAAGCGCACGATCTCGGTGCGGGAGGTCGGGGGTTGGATTCCCGGACCGAGTGTCTCCCCTCTCGTTGAGTCCGACGCTCCCCCTTGTCCAGGTTTATTTGGCTTATGATCCTGATGGTAGCAACTCTTCGGACAGTACTTTCAATATTTTGTTGTCGCATATTCTAATATTGAGTTTGGAATTGAATTTACTGTACGTGGCGCTCGTTAATTTTGTTTCCCTCACCGCGGCCTCGTGACTCGTCTGATGAGCTCCATTGAGCGAAACAGCTGTCACGAGGAGAGGTCTCGGTGAGAATTGTGTCATTTTCATTTTATTTTTTAATTTTTAATTTTACGTGAATTACATGCTGAGTATGCGTGTGATGAATGTTGAATTGTCAGGGTTGACTTCCTTTAAAAAATGCTTTACAAAAAGTGGTTTATTTTTTCTGGGACACCCGATACATAGAAAAAAAGTTTGTATGAAAATTTTCGCCCCCTACTATTTGCCTTTTTCAAGAAAAAATCGACGCCTATGCCGGTACTCAAAAGTCAACTTCCGGAATGTTCTATAAAATTCTAATATTGAAACAACAGAGAGGAAGGAAATCATATGACACGCGACAATTGGCAGGCTAACTCAAAGCATTATTGTTACATCGCAAGCACAGAACTATAGCTGGCTGAAATTACGAAATATTAAGAGCAGCTCCGAATATTCTCGCAGTTAACAGTGTTATTACATCAAAATAGATCTATACGAAACTATCCCACGAGTAAATTTCAGTGAACAACATATCAGTCTAGAACCTTGTACGGTTGTGCATTAAGAAACGAAGAAACTGTAAATTGTTTCATTGTTACACGCGACAGTACTTATGGAGTCTGCAAAGTATAACGGTTTCACGTGGTAGTTTGTAAAGGCTTATGAAAGTTAAAAATTACGTTGTTTTTGCATCACCATCGCGCTAATTTATCAATTTCAAGTTAAGGACAGCGTCAACTGCAAGATGCCGTGAGCCTAGAACTTTGCTCATAATGGCTTCGCTTTTTTTTTCATGTCTGCTGTTTTGCGTTAAACAAGTAATATTGATCGTGAACATTGTTTAACAGGTGTGATTGTGGTGCTGCTGGCAGTCATAGTGATTCTGGCGTGCTTCTTCCACGACAAATTTGTAAGTGCTTTGAGTGTGGTAGTACGGTATTTGCTTTCCAAATGTCCGCTTGTGCATAACTTATGTAATACTGGTGGAGTGTTAGTGATTATGTTGATCAGAATTGGTTGTGCATGGATTTTCATGGCAATTTTTGATCTCTAGATTTTGCTCGTGCATTTTGCAGTTTCTTTTAGTTTACTGTTCTTAGAGTTGAACAAACAATTCTAGCGTCTGAAGATAAAATAGCCTAGGTTAATTTTTGCAACGCTGTTGTTCAAATAAATTCTTGCGGTGATGTTAGTGTTTCCTCCCGGGAAGTCGGGACAGGAAATTTGGGGTTTTGAAATTTCCCGTTTTCCGGGAAATTAGTAAGGATTTTAGTGGTACTGATATATCATTCCGACATAAAAAATGCTTTACTGCAAATTGAATTTTTTTTGCTTAATAAAAATTGTTTCTCAAAATTCGCAAAATTTTTAAGATGGAATGCTTGTGAGATTAAAGTTTTTTCTCATTTTTTTCGAAAAAAATTGAAAAACGTAGACTAAGTTTGTCAAAACAACATAACAAAATGCTGGGAATCCCAAGGATTTTCGGGATCCCGTAAATTTCCGGGGATTCGCGAGAATTTTTTTAAAAATTCCCCGTTTCCCGTGAAGTTGAAAATCCGCGAAAAAGGGAAACCTCAGGTGATATCATATCAGAAATTAAGTTAACTCATGCTATTTTCAGATGCGCATTAGAAATTGGATTATCGCAAAGATTGACACCTGGTATGTATTTTATGTTCCGGTTGGCGATTAAAATTTGTTTTTAAACTAGAACGCTGTTGTAAGAACTTATACAATTTTTCAAGAAGTTTTTACAGTTTTGTGCTGTGCTGCGTCTTACTTCGCTGACAAGATCTATGTTGTCGATATAAAATCTGTATTTAAATTTTTGGTTGATTTTTGCTTCTTAAGAGCGTCCACTTGGTAGCCGGTAGACTGGGGTTTTATTCCCAGTCGGGTCATACTAAAGACTTTAAAAATAGTATTCGCAGCTTTCGCGCCAGGCGCTCGGCACAAGCGGAAGTGCGAAGGGTTTTGTGTATGTGTTGTTCGTCATGTTATGTCCCTTAACAGCGTTCAATCATTCGTGATTGAAAATTGTAATGGGCCGACAATTGAAAATGGCCTAAACAATGTGTGCTTGCACCCGCTGTCCCGTACCTTTACCTTTTTTTTAGGGCAGAAATTTATTAATAATTAAGCAATTGGTCGAGGTATTGACGCAAGATTGACTTTCAAATTTTGCCGACACCACAAGTCCCCGACTATTTGAACAATGACGTTTAAAATATATCGTCTCAAAATGAAGTCAATCGGCTTATGGTAACAGTTGCTTTTGTTGTTTTTATAGGACTTGTCGAACATCAAGCAATCCAACCACGGTTTGGGTAACATTAATATACTACAGTATAAAACCTCTATCAGAGCGCCTCCACCTCTTATTGAACGCCACTATAGGGGAAGGGTGTAAAAATAGAGTGCTAGCCTCCAATTGAGCACCACCTTTAATAGAGCGCCTCCTTGTCATTATGCTAGTTAGTAATCAAAGGTTTTCTGCATCACAAAATAGTATTTTTTTTAATTTACCGGTATATCAACCCCAGAACAAAAAGAATGGTTATATTAGTAATGAAAGACCACATCTATTTCAATCTTCCTTGTAGCTTCCGGTACTTTCGGTTTTGTGGTGTAACATGCCGTTCATTGGTCACGCATCAATCACGTGGCAAACACTCATTAATCGACTTCAAAAAACATAACTCCACCCTCTGATAGAACGCCATTATAGGAGAAGGGTTGAAAAATACAGCGTCGTGATTGTGAGATTGAGGTTTTACGGTATTCGTTAAATGAATAGTATGTTGATATGTTTTCGCTTCTGCTTCAGCTGGTTAACTAGCATAAGATAAGCAGTTTAATACCATAACTGTTCTGCATTTGTAAGTAGTCGTCACTGTGGTTTCACGGAATAGTTAAAATACTGCAAATAGCTAGGACTATTCTTTTACATACCCTTTAGTTGGATCACTAAAATCACGGTCAAGCGATTTACTGTTAATCAATCGTAAATTAACCACGTTTTGGTCACAAAGCTGATATGAGTTTATACTTTTTTTACATTGTGCAGTTTTTGTGTCTTTAGCAGTTTTGTGTCACGGGGCTGTTTGACTAAGTAAGTGATGCCGTATTGCTTTTCATGTTTTTGTTTGTTCATGCTTTCATTTCAGTTCATGGTAACTTTCATGTTTGCTACAAACCGGGAGTATGTTGTGCATTTCTTACAAATCTGTAAAGGCTCTTTGTTTAAGCTACAGGTGATTTGCTTCTGGTGGCATATTGAGGGTTGTAGACTGGAAAAGCCGTAATTTTGTAATACAGCTATGGTAGCGGTGGCTGCTGAGTGCATGTAATGAAATGTGATTGTTTTTGATTGAAGATCCTTTTTGGTTATTTTCTTTTGCTTTAACGCGTGTTCAATGGTAAAAGCCATTTATTTAAGCAACATGTGATTTGCTTTTTGTGGAATATTGAGGGTCTGTAGGCTGAAGAACTGTAACTTTGTAACACAGCTGTGGTAACGGTGGCTGCCGAGTGCCTTGTTTTCGTTCTTTTTTGCTTCAACACGTGTTAAGTGCGTCTCTTGATTTGATTTTGCGGTGAAAAGTATATCACTTAAATTTTTTCAACTACTTTCAGTACGTCGATCTAATAACCTATAGCATAAGTCAAGACCTGTTCGTGTTTCGTCTATGGTTGTATTTCTAAACGTTTGTTAGCTTTATGTATGTAAATGCCTTGATATCAGCCCGAAGCTGATACCCGATCAAATACCTGTCGTTTCATCTGCTTTTGACATATTTGTCTTATTAAAACTGGCGGCCAGTTTTGTTCCTCTTTAGTTTTGTAACAAGTTACCGCACTTGCAAAGTATCAAGGCTAAACCAAACAATGCGCAATGCACACAAAAGACACTGGTTTTGTGTTACTAAGCTATTCTATTTAACATCTTTAAATGGCTGCGATTCTCAACGAGATTTCGTATTTAAAGCGCTGATAGTGTTAGTGAAGTTAAATGCCATGTTTATTTGTTTAAATACCTTTTGTCTACATACAGTGTTTAACTTATGCTGTCACGTGTAAGCAAGTCAGTAATATCAGCAGAATAATTGCCTGAAATATAAGTTAATTTCAATAATTTTGATATTTCGTTCGGTTAACTTTTCCTTTGTTATGATCGTTTTTGAGCTGTATGAAAATGTGCGATTGACGCACTGTCTCAATTGGTATTTTGGGATTTCTTATTCTCGCTGTTTTTCAGCAAAGCAACTAATTGATTACTACAATTCGGTATTCTTTTAATTGTCACAGTCTAATGCATCTCATAAGTCATTGCACCATCACTAACAAAGCTGCAGTTTTTGTATTTCATGCCCACACCCAATTAATTCGATGATAGGCATGTGCCGGATAGTCGGATACCGCATATCCGACAAATCTAACTTACCGGATATCCGGTATCCGACCGGAATCTGCCAAAAAATCAGACGTCAAGTCGGTCGGCCGCCATTGGCGCCTATTCCGAGACAGCAGGAGCAGTGCTTCCTTGGGTCTAATACCAAAGGGGGTGACATATGTCTGGCCTCCGGGATGTTTTCATTATTATATTAAAAGTTGACTGCATGCCAATTGCACAGTAGCTAAAACGGTTTCAAAATGTAACAGTGCAAAATCTTAGCATTGCTTTGACGAAATTTTGCGCTCATGCTGTGTATAAAGCGAGAAGAAAACTCTATCAAGCATGTGGCCTGCGTCAGCTGCGTGATTTTACGAGTAAAGCCATCGAGTTAACAATTGCCACACATTGTGTTGATTTTTTGCGGTTTTGCGCTTGTAAGGAATTTGTAACAGGCCTAACCATCGAAAAACAAACTTTAAAAAAGATCAAAAATCTTCATCATACTCGCGGTATTACGCCGAAGCATGTAACGAGTGGTGGAGTCCATCTGTGCGCCTGTGCAACACAATTTAGAACCCTCCCCTCAAAAAACTTCGCTACGGTGGCGAGCCTCCCACAAGGATAGTGATGTCTTTTACCACTACGCTAAGCGGTCGGTAAAAGACAAGTTTGAATTTGAATTTTCACATATTTTGCGCTATTATCAAAGGCTCAAGGTTACTAAAAAACGCGAGGTTTGTAGTTCATAAATACCGTATTACCATCAGGGCTCCCAGAGTTGCGGATTTCTAGTATTTTGCACTTCAAATCGGCACCTACCGATATTATTCCAAGAATGCTTTTTTTGTAAAAGCACCTGCCCCTCCCCTCGCGTGCCGTCTGCCGGGATTTTTTATGTTAGGTACTGGGCTTTTCTCTCCAATTATGCGCTTCAATACGAGTAAGAAAATTGACATAATTATCTGCAGTGTTTAAAGTCTCATCATGCTGCAGTGAAACGAACTCACAATTGTAAGATTGTTGATGTCGTAAACCATGTTGACAGACAAGCAGCTCGCTTGTTATAAAAAGTTGAAATAGCATAATTGTGACATCATACAATGTTGCATCGTGGTCTATCCCTGCGTAGCTTTGGGTTATTGCTCTTACGCGGTACCAACTAGGAAGAGCTTATTTTGAAGGTATGAAGGTTGGGCTTATGAAAATAATTGTCGAAATTCAGATTCGGTTCGGTTTAAGTGGAAATGATAAGCCTAGGTTCGGGTTAAGTAGAAGTGATCATAGGCGCACACAGGGGAGGGCACGGTGCCATGCCCCCCCATTTGACTTTGTAATAAGGTGCTAAAACCTAACTTTTATTCTATAATTTCTCAAACTGATAATGTTGCAGCTTCCCTTCACTTATTTTTGCCAAGCTTGAACTGCTTTTAGACATTAGCTGCGAGAATATTTTTGCATTGTCCATTGTGACTGCGATCACTGTACGCCCTTTTTCGATAAAAAAATGTGCTAGAATGAGTGTTTTTTTATGTGAAAACCTTAAAAATTCGCTGGCGACTGGTGGCTACGCCCCCTGACCCTTTTATCCTCCGGCGGCTAGGGGCTTCGCTCCCAAACCTACCATTCCAGAACCCCCCCCCCCCCCCCTTGCCAAATCCTGAGTGCGCCACTGGAAAGTGATTGTCACATGTCAGAGCATTTTGTGTTTGCATAATACATAGTACATAAGACATTGTTGCAGCATATTATGCAGTTATACGGGGTCCTACTAAACACCACAAGGAACTACAAGGTACAAGAAACTACGTGGTACTTTTAAACCTACAAAATGCTTGAAAACACTACAAGGAACTACAGGGTACTTTTATAGCTACTACAAGGTACAGCGCTGTTCATAATTCAGGAGCCACCCTACAAAATTTCTTGTTTTTGAATTTCCAACTCAAATCTGTTCTATTTATCTTGATTATGCGCACACATGTTATACATTTTTGGAGAGGGACTGTTGCAGTTTGTTTTTTGACGTAATTTTTTTCTTCGAAAAAATTTTCTGAAAGCCGAAATGCATCCCATAATGTGACGTCATTCCCAATGTCCGTTTATTTAGGTTGGTGGCACTGGTGGTAAAAATTAATATAGCGCTGTGAAAACCATAAATCCTAGTTGGAAATTGTGCATCGTGACATCCTGAGGTCACATCATCATGGCATCGCGATACGCTTCTTATGACGTCATAATTGGAGTTCGTTTTTATGTTTTTTGTGATGTTTAACGCTAAATCTACTCAGTCATTGAAACTTCAAACAGATTAGCGAAGAAAAGAGAGGAGCCATTAATTTTTCTGGACAATGAAGAAAAATTGGAAAGATTTTTTGCAAAAAAGACTAGAACACATCTCGTGACGGACTGCAAGGAGTATTAAAGCGGCAAATAACAACAGGATATTTGAAATGTCAGTCTCGATGAGGAAGAACGAAGAAGTCAACACGTGAGAGAAACAGAAGTCTAGTCAGGATTTTAGTAGGAAACAAAAATCTAACTTCAGAAGAGTTGGCCAGGGAATTAAAAGATGTCAGTAGTGTTGAATTGTCTACTACAACAGTGAGGAAAAGATTGCTGGAAGACGGTTTTCGTAAATGCAGAGTTATAAAAACACAGCAGTGGACAAAAAAACAAAACCATCAATTGGAGTGAGTACGGTCTCACGTTAAATAGCGGCTTGAGAAGTGAGGGAAGATTTTGTTCAGTGATGAGCCAACTTTTACTATAAATATCCAGCTGGAAATAATTATGTGAGAAAATCTGAAGAAGAATTCCGACTGCAACTCACTGGCCATCGAGCATTTGCAGTCATTTATGCTACAGAGTTGCATGACTGCAGGTTGACAAATGACTAATTTAACTTCATCAAAGCTAGAGCCCCTTTCAGGGCCCCTAATTTTCGAAATATAATTTGGCGGAAATCGTTGGCCACCTACTTGACTTCCGCATTCTTCCACATCGAGACTGACATTTCGAATATCCTGTTGTTATCCACCGCTTAAATACTCCTTGCAGTCCGTCACGAGATGTGTTCTAGTCTTTTTTGCAAAAAATCTTTCCAATTTTTCTTCATTGTCCAGAAAAATCAATGGCTCCTCTCTTTTCTTCGCTAATCTGTTTGAAGTTTCAATGACTGAGTAGATTTAGCGTTAAACATCACAAAAAACATAAAAACGAACTCCAATTATGACGTCATAAGAAGCGTATCGCGATGCCATGATGATGTGACCTCAGCTTATCACGATGCACAATTTCCAACTAGGATTTGTGGTTTTCACAGCGCTATATTAATTTTTACCACCAGTGCCACCAACCTAAATAAACGGACATTGGGAATGACATCACATTATGGGATGCATTTCGGCTTTCAGAAAATTTTTTCGAAGAAAAAAATTACGTCAAAAAACAAACTGCAACAGTCCCTCTCCAAAAATGTATAACATGTGTACGCATAATCAAGATAGATAGAACAGATTTGAGTTAGAAATTCAAAAACAAGAAATTTTGTAGGGTGGCTCCTGAATTATGAACAGCACTGTAGTTGAAAACAGCACAAGGAACTACAAGGTACTTTTCAACCAAGTACAAAGTAGCTGAAAACACTACATGGAACTACAAGGTACTTTTAAACCACATACAAAGTACTTGAAAACACTTCAAGGAACTACGAAGTACTTCTAAACCTACAAAATGCTTGAAAACACTACAAGAATCTACAAGGTAATTTTAAACCAACCATAAGGTAGTTGAAAACAGCACAAATAACTACAAGGTACTCTTATAGCTACTACAAGGTACCGTAGTTGAAAACACTACAAGGTGCTTTTAAACCAACTACAAGATAGTTGAAAACACTACATGGAACTACAAGGTGCTTTTAAACCAACTACAAGGTAGTTGAAAACACTGCAAGGAACTACAAGGTACTTGTATAGCTACTACAAGGTAGTTGAAAACATTACAAGGAACTACAAGGTACTTTTAAACCAACTACAAGGTAGTTGAAAACACCACAAGGAACTACAAAGTACTTTTAAACCTAGTACAAAGTAGCTGAATACACTACGAGGAACTACAAGGTGCTTTTAAACCAAGTACAAGGTAGTTGAAAACAGCACAAGAAACTACAAGGCACTTGTAAACCAACTACAAGACTTTTAAGGTAATTTTAAACCAACTACAACCCCCCCGCCCCAACCTCCCGACCCCAACCCCCCCGACTCAAACCCTCCCGACCCTAACCCGCCCCGACCCCCCCCGGCCCCAACCCCCCGACTCCTTTACCCCCAACCCCTCCGACTCCAACCCCCGACCCCAAACACACCAAACCTCAGTTTAAAAGCACCTTGCAGCTCTTAGCGGTATTTTCAGTTACCTTGTGGTTGGTTTAAAAGTACCTTGTAGTGTTTTCTAGCGTTTTGTAGGTTTAAAAGTACCTTGTTTTCAGTACCTTGTAGTTCCTTGCGGTGTTTGGTAGGATCGCAGTTAAACGCACTAAAAATTACTTTTTTAAATAAAAAATGTAAAAATTTTCAGTGCCTGAAAGCTCTACCCCCACACCTCGTGCATTCGGCGGCTAGGGGCTTCGCCCCAAGACCCCAGACATAGCCATACTGTTGCCACTTTCTGACCACCTGTTTTTTTCGGCTTTTCCACCATTTTTGGCTGGTAGCCCTGTACCATAAAATACTGCAAAAAATCGATCCAGCGGTAAATGTGCAATGTTGAGTAAATTACGTCAAACTTTAACACAAACAGCCGATTGATGAACTAAGGACGTTGAATTAAAGATTTTAACTTACATAACGTTACAAAACCACACAGCATTTGAGAGCAGAAACACATCCTTTGCAATGCTACTGGTGCCTTGAAACGTCGTTTAAGTTTCTATAAAAACTCTCTCCCCCTGCTGTTTGCCTTCAAGAAAAAATTGGCTCCAATGTCGGTCGCTCATTGCATTCTTTTTTTCATTTTCATTTTGAACAAAGGACGAACATGCCAGTTATAGCACAGAAAGCAGACTTTTAAACGTAAATCATTTGCATAGTCTTTACGGATGAAACAACGGTGGTGGTCATCAAACTTATACCGTTTCGGTTTGAAGCCGATTGATTACTGCCTTACTGCTACACCATCGAAGTGGTTTTCCTGATGACAAAACTCACAGCGCCAAACGAAAACAAATTTCTAAACTAAATTTAAATTTACTTGATATAAAAAATTACCATCGTAGTGTAAGGTTGGGACTCGGTTCTACTTTTCGTAGAGAGTCTAAAGAAAATTAAAGTTTTCAAACTTGCACCAAATTTTGTTCACATGGATTGAAAAAGTAAATTTTATTTTTACCTAGTCCACTCAACGCAGTTTCCCTGAACTTTAAAAACATCCGGTATCCGGCCGGATAGAGAAGCACTGTCCGGCCGGATACCTCAAAAAGCGCCGGATAGTGCCGGATATATATCCGATATCCGACACATTCCTATTCGATGTCGTGAAGTTTCTTTTTGTTTTGGCTTGTAAGATATCTTTGCGTTTTGCATGGAGTTTTAATTATTTGTGACTATTATTTTCGCCCCAATTTTTTTTGTGTAATGACATTATTAATTTGCGTCTTTCCTATTGTGGTGCCTGTGAAATCAGCATTAAGTTTTAGTCTTCTTTAGTCGTACCAGTACTCTTCAGTACGCGACTATTCGGCGTGACCGATTTGTCGTGAGACGATTCGACGTGACCGACTCGTTGTTGGGACGACTCCACGTTGGGATACTAACCCAAATATCACCCTAACCCTAATATTGTCATTACCTAGCCATAATATCACCCTAACCTAACCGCAATCGTCTCTCATCGAATCGGTCACGCCGAATAGTCCTGCTCCGCGTACTCTTGTTGTTGCGTTTGAAGCATGGTTTATGGACTGTATCACTGTGATTCGATTATTTTAATCAAGTAAGCTAAGATACTACTGTAGTGGAGTGTAGATGCAACTAGATAGCATACAAAGCAAGTAGCTGTCTAAAACTTTATGGCTGTGATCAGCTCGCATATGCTTACGGCTAGTACGCTTGGATTTGGTGTGGATCCAGATTTTTAAAGCTATGTTTTGTGTTGACAGTTTTAATGTAAGACCAGCCACAAATGGATAAGCATTACTACTGACGCTTGTGGGAATTTGTGACCGCTAGAGCATTGACATATTTTGCACTACGTGGCACTTAGTGGTTGTGATTTTGTGGGTGTTATGCTTATGAGTAATATAAATTAGGAAGTTCACTCACATTTCTTGGTAATGATTGTTGGTGTCGTAGTGTTACTACATGGTGGTTGTCATCTTCCATCGTTTGCTGTGCATCGTACACTTATATACTTAATTTCTTGTTTGTTTTGCACAAGTCAATGCTTAAATGCTGTTCAATTTTTTTAGGTCTTGGATGACTCTCTTTCTGATGAAGATGGTGGTAGGTTATTGACCTCAGGTTCTGAAAACTATTTGTATCGAGAACTGTTTTGTAAGAAAATGTGCATGTAACCTAATCCTAATTTGATAAATCGTTAGTTTTTGCTTTTGCCCTTCTCTAAAGGCACTTCAGAAACTCGACTTAAAACAATTCGTTGCCAACGCTGTTATCCAGAGAAATGAAATTTAACAATTTCTGGTTTGAGAGCGTTTGCTGACAGTACTCTTACAGTTTTACAATCGACACTCTCGTCAGTCTTTTGATGTATACGCTTTATCGAAGAAGCATCAATTACATGTTTAAAGAGGCTCTTGTATTTATTTATAGATGACCCCCTTTCTGATAAACGTGGTGATTGCATTGTGTACATTGAGGAGGTAAGTTGACCAAAGTCCTAAGCAGTTTGCACGTTTTTTTTTTTTTCCGTTTTCTTTTAGGGAGATGAGGATGACAACGCTGAAGATGATGCCAGCCTCACTGATGATGAAAATAAAGAAGTTGTTTTTGACTCGACAGATAAGTTAATTGCGCGATGGCAGAGATCTAGTACGTATTGAATATGTTAAATTATAAACGTAACTTTTTTTGTTCTAATTACATTCTATAAATAGTTTACTGACAAAGTTGCTTCTGATATAAATCTGCTTATCACTAAGGTTGCTTGAAATGAAATATTAAGACAGACTTGGCCTAATACCGTAAAACTCAGACGGTAGCTAAGGTTCTCAGCTAGTGTTGAGTGCTTTGTACAGTGGAAGATAGCAATTGAGTGTTGTGTACCAGATTGTGTTGCTCGGTTTTGAAAAAGTGCATTAAGTTTTGTCAGTATTTGGTCGTATGGAAAGATATTCTACGCTCAACAAATTCTTCGTCAATGAAAGTCGAAAAAACAGGTATAGTTTTTCAGTTAATCGGTTGCCAGTAATAGATAGGACAAAATGTGTGTCATTTTTCAGAAAAACAATCACAATTGGGAAGAGTTGTTAAAAGATTCTTCGGTTCAGTTCTGAAAGTTAATAGCAAGAGTTTTGGCCAGAATTTGAAGTTTAGCGTTTTAGTTTGGCTGAAAAGCGCACAGCAAGTTGTTTTGAAGTCAAAACTGAACTGGTAAGCCTCGAGCAGTGCTCACTGATGTATTTGAGATTGAGTAACGTCACGCTGGACCTCTCTAAATCAGTCAGCAGGTCAGAGGTCACTTACCGTTCCAGTTGAATAAGTTTATGACAACCTTTAGACCTGCTGTGGTGGGCGTTTATTTAGAAACATAGTTCCGTTTGTTTTTCTCACCGAACATTCTAGAAAATGTGTAAGCGCGTTTCTGCTATATTTGTCACTTATAAAAGCGAGAGAAGGATTTTTTAGTTAATGATTATCGGTAGCTGTTGAATTTCGTAAGTAGCAAATGTGTTGTTGTTTCAGAAGACCTTTCTCAAAACACTTCAATTTTGTTTGAAATGTAATTTTTTACCTTTGTTTTTGCCAATGAATGATTTGTTTTCACCAATTTACCAAATTATATGCTTTACCATGTATAGTTTATTGATCGATGCGAATGAATTTTGTACTTGATTTAGTAGCATATTTATCTCCCCATCACGAGAAAACGATCAAAGGGCTATAACGAGTTCGCGTAGGTGTTGCCGGCCATCTGTCTACCACACCAAGATAGAGGTACCGTATTTACTCGATTGTAAGCCGCGGCTCATAAATATTTTTTCATCATCATTTGTGCGGCTTACTAACGGGGGCGGCTTACATTTTTTTACAAACGATTTAAAAAAAAAAATTTTATCAAAACATCCGATGTGGCGATGTACAAATTCAGTTCGCCCCAAAAGGGTGAGAAAGTGCTAACTACACTTTTAGGCCACAGCCACGTGTTTGTTTTGCGAACTGAATCGTGGTGCTAAACGTTTCCCGTCACGATTGCGAAAGTTAATGTAAATCGCGCAAAGCGACAACCACTTTGACCATTACCTTTGTTATTGTTTCTACGTGTATGCTCGCAGCGTGGCTTGAACGAAGACAAAATAAGAACAAAAGATCAAAACTTGAACAAAAGAAAGCAAAACCTTTTCCGCCATGATTGCACAAGTTAATGTAAATCGCGCAAAGTGACAATCTAATAAGCCACTAAGTTTATCAACTACCGGTACGCAAAACATTTTATTAGATCGGTTTATGAATCTATTTTTTAGATTTAACACCAGTACAGGTGCGGCTTACAATCGAAGGCGGCTTACATTAATTATTAGCGCACAAAACGTGCGGCTTACAATCGAGGTCGGTTTACAATCGAGTAAATACGGTATCCCGTTTAGTGCCTTTCCAAACAGCACAACAAATAAACTTGCCGGCTTCTCCACACTGTCCCTTTAGTACTGAGCGTCAAGCAGGGAAGCTGTGAGTGCCAATTTTAAAGTCATTGGTTTGACCCGACTCGGAATCAAACCCGAATGTACGCTGTTGCCACTCGGCCATCTGAGCTGTTTGGATTTGTAAGCATTTATCCTACTCGTGGAATGCTTACTCATAGTGTTTTGTAGTTTTTAAAGTTTTACAGTGAAAGCATAGAGAGACAGTTAGTTTACGCAACGACGCCTACAGTATGTTGAAAAAATCATGCATAATAATTTCATGTGATTTTGTTTTGAAAAAGTAGTGGGCTATGTAGTATGTAAGTTGTATCATTTTTTTTAGGCGTGTAATCGATGAGTCGCAATGAATTTGGATCAATGAATTTTCATGGAGGCGCTTTTAGTCTTTTTTTCGCTTCAGTCATTGGAGGCAAACTTTATGGCTCCTGGATTAGTATCTTTTTTTAACTTCTTTTGTATTTTCAATACGATATTAATTTTATTGACATTTAGTGTGGCGTTTTTACGCCTTACCACGAGCCATAGATTACTTATTCATGCGTCGGTTTTTTAATATTTAATTGGGATTTAAAGTTTTTGTGTAAGCTTTTATTGCTTTAATAAGTTTTTAAATTTTTAAAGTTTTCAAAATTCTTTTTTGACGCATGAATAAGTCACTAGTGTGACACGTTACAATTGCGTTGACTGGTAACTGCTGCTTTAGCGGTCGACGTTAAATTGCATTCGAAAAGTTGTCGGTAATTATAACGCTGTTTTACCTGATGGTTGTAAAAGTGGGTTTGTTTTCAGTTATCCGCTGGATTTTGGATTTGATTCGCTCGAGAAAGAGTTACTTTTAAATTTGATTGAAAAGTACATGGTTGAAATCGAATTATTAAGCGATTAACTTTCAATACCAATGCAGTGTATCTAAATTTTTATTCAGTACAACTGACGTGCATTGTTTATGGCGGGTACATTAACGAACCCATTTGAACTGAACTATGCCAAGACGTAGTACTATGCTTAAAAAAATGTTGTATAGAATAAAACTCTTTAGTAGTTTAGTAGCAAGCAAAAAAAGTTGATTTTGTAGGATTCCTGGTTGGCTGATAAGGTTTAGTAGCAGTTTTACCGGCATGATTATAAATCACTCGTATGGTATTTGATCCATTAAATGTTTGAGATATGAACTGATGTTTAAGTCTCGCTTAAAATGCTTTCGTTTTGGTTCCAAACTGTTTTGGGTGGCACCCTCTCAGCGAATAAGACTGTTGACGACTGAGTTTTTAGCACTGATTTTGATTGAAGTGAAATCTTTTGGGCTTGGCATAGTTTTGTTCGATTTACGTTTTTAGAAATTTGACGTTTTTCGTTTCCTGTTTAACGTCTTACTTATTAGTCAACGTAATTGTGACGAATTGTGTTTTTATTCTCTTCTTGGATGTTTTATTTTACCGGTAATGTGCTTCGAGTTGAGTTGTAATGCTCCTTTTTTTATGTTTTTTTTTCTGGTGAAAGTTCATCGTAGAAAATATACTATTTGGCTTTTTATGGTAAATTGTTTGATGTTACAAGTGATGAGCAATCCTCTTTATTGTCGATTTATCCTTCGTATAAGTCGTGGTTCACCATTGCTTATGAATTCTTAATGAACCACGTGAAGCTCATTTGGTTGCATGTTTGGTCAAGCATATTAATATCGCATTAAAAACACTAAATACAGTTAAAGGTAGCTATCGCAACAGATGTACCGGTAAATATTTTATAATCTTGTGTGAACATTTTTGTTTTGTCAAGTGTCAGTTTTGTTTCAATCGTTGAGGTGTAAGGCATGTTTATAAACAATCATAGGCCTGGCGTAGAAACTATTTTCATTTATATATTCTGGATGTGCACGTTCTAGGTGGACAGGCATAGAACAATAAACGTAAATAGTTACTGCGCCTGGGTGATTGTCGCAAACTTGGCTTAAATCTCGTCTGGTGTCACACTAGCAAGTTTGCCTACAGTTTTTGTGCTTCCAATTTGTTTTGTAAATAAACGTTGTTCTAGCAAATGACTTTGTGACGTCATTAGTTGGTAGGTCACTTTTAGATACAGTTTAGCGTTTTGTCATTTTTTGGGGCTATATATGTTGTATAGCTATGTGTAACCTTTGCTCGTTGTCATGCCTTTGGCTGAGCACCAACATCAGATCACGAACTAGTTATTATTTTTTGGGGGCAGTGGTGCCAGTTGACCAGTTGACTAACAAAGGTTCAATCTCTTCCTGGCACATTGTGTTGATTATTACATCGGCTCATGACAGGTCTCACCGCGTTCTGTTTGAATGTATTACTGGTCGTATTCAGCGAGTCTTCCAGCCTGCCGCAAATACGTTGCCAGTTTATCTGGGTTGAATTTATTTTTGTGGTTTTTTCCAAAAAATCTTCTGAAGTGTTTAGTAGAAAATATATTTTCCAACATGGTGATTGGAAGTTTTTTCTTCCATGTTGCGTTCAGGACATGTCGTCTACACTTTCTGTCCAATGATGAGATCACGTACTAACTGCTCTGAAAGTCTCTATTTTTTACCACCTCGGGTTGTTGCATTTCCGGATCATAAGCTGTCTTTGATTTGGAGTAACAAGCTTCTGGTATCGTCTTGTGGAGCAACAAACCACTTGTACCTTTTGTTGTCGAATGACGTAATCTGGTGTTTGCTCATATTCTCAAATGGTAATTGGCAAAATAGCGGGATCCCATCTATGTAGCCTATACTGTACAATAGTCGAGTCGCTAAAGTGAAATCTTTGCGGGCGAATTAACTTTACCTAAGCTAACATGAGCCAACCAACCTAAGAGACTAAAAATTGGTTCATGTCTTCGTATAAAATCTCTGGGCCTGAATGAGATATTCAGGTACTTTTTGGTCAAATTGAAATAGCTTACCCTACATTCGCTTAGGCTATGTGCAGATCGATCAGTAGTTTCGCGCAACTAGAGTAATCGTTTCAGAGGCTCTTTGTCAGCAACATTTGGCGTAGCGGTAATTTAGGTACCGCGCCCAGGTTAATGATCGTATATGGGCGTAGGCCATCGCACCGTGCAGCAAGTGGCTGCTGATTCGAAGAGCCTAAACTCATTCGCAGTCTCCCTTATCGGTTGAATTTTCTTTCCCGTATGTAATTTGAAGCTTAGCCTCATTTATGGGCAACTGGATTTAACTATCGTCGCCAGGTATGGGTGGTCTGACCAGCATATGGTAATCGAAAGATATGTCAGTTATGGTTCCAAACCCCTGACTTGCCGAGGATAGTTTGCTCGTAAGAGGCGGATTCCTGCTGGATGCAAATCCGCAAGATTCGGCAAGGTTTTTATGGAAGTGGAGCGTAGACATTCAGAGATATCGAGTAGAGCATGCTCGTACTTATGATCAGCCGTGTGAGATGTTTTAACTACCGATCAGTTATGCTACAACAGCCGGCCAATTGCAGATGTGACTATGTCGTTAATGGTTATGCTAATTACATCTACAAAGGGTTATGTTTTTTTTTCTACTCGAAGTCAAAGCAGAGGTTCAACAGCTTCTCGATGAAAGTATTGTGTTTTATTAAAAAAAACAAAGAAATAGTAAAGTTTAATGTTCTGTGATGCCTTAGCGCCATCAGGTGACAATCTTGAAATACGAGCCTGTTTGTAAAAGGGTCTTTGACCGTACTGCCAGGTTGTAGGCTTGACCAACCAAATGTTTGCCGGTACTATGAAACATCAGTTGGCAACCATTAACTTTTCAAGCCTACTGGAGTACGGCATTGAGTATTTCTGTGACATGGGCGTATTGCAGTTTACCAAGGTGACTTGTATCAATAACTCACCCCCCATTTTCAAAACCAAGCGTCTCCATAAGACGTGGGTATAACGCTGCAAATTTGATCCCTCCACAGCAATATTTGGAGCTTGAACAACGTATTTTTTTTGCTAATCCAACCAAGCGTCGTAAGTGCGACTAACACGTCAAATGCAACGTACCTCAAGCAGTCTGTGACGTTTGTAACGCATTGCATCTGTTTTGATAAACTACTAGATTAATTGCAGTGCTCTACAAGCTGCTGGTTAAAAGTTGAAAATTTATTAAACAGACATCTGTTGCCGTGCTGCGTTTTATCGATGGCATAGCGTGATTGTGGTGCAAATCACCAAAAGTAAGTTGTATTTAAGATTTAATTATCAAGTACAAAGAAGTAAGGGAAAATCACAGCGAGAAGCTTGTTGAGATTTTGGGCATAGACAAAACTCAAATACAAAATGTTCTAGAAAGAAAGACAAGGTCCGTAAGAAGATGGCTTACCGCATAAAAATTAGCCAAAGTTTTATGAATGTCTTGTTAGACCTGTACTTTCTGAAATACGCACTAAGTTTGGCTTGGAAATTGACTCAGTTTGTTGATACGACTGCAGCCTGGTAGGCGTACTTAAGTAAGATTATGGTGGGCAACTGGGCATACAGTATAGGCTAGTTGACTATACATATATTTTGATTAAAAGAAGTTGGTACCAAGCATTGATTTTGTCAACCAATCTTTCGTCAGCAAAAACTCCCTTTCTGCGTGAGATTGCTCAGTTTTCTCGGCTGTGAAATCGCATTTACTGCTGGCTTTGAGCACATTCAATTATTTGATGCCAATGAACACTGTTTTATATAGGTATTACCGCCATTGTAAGTTAGTGCAAGAAGTTTTTTTCATTTATTATCTGTTTGCAAAGGTTTTTCTAGAATAAAGATTCAAATCAAACATTACGTTAACGAATGTTAAGAAGCTGTTTCCAAAAAGTCAGTGGACGTAGTGACGTAAGATGATTTGATCCGTCAATTTCCAAAAACTTTGGGTGATTTTGAATTATTTTTAACGTTTTGTGCCCTTTACAATTTTCATTTGTGCACCTGCGCTTCAAAGTCTGTAAACTAAATACATACATGGTATCGACATTTTCAGCAGCATAAACTCTTCGTATAGCTAAATAAACAGAAGTACTATATAATTAATACTACAACACGTTGTTTGGGGTTATAGTTTAAAACAATGATTGATATATGATCTGTTGTCAAGACTCAAATGCGTGTTTTCCTGCAGACATAGTTGAATGATAATGACATTGTTTATTGCGATGTTGTTTGTTGGACTTGGTCAGTTCCTGGCTCGTTGTTAGGCCTATGACTTTGCACTGCCGTACGCGCCCACATATTCTAACGCGACCTGCGAAAGATTTTTATAGCATCTGGAGTGGGCACCGCAATTCAATTAGCCCGATTACCCCGCAGTCAGACATTTTTGCTTAACTCCGACTTTCTTCATAAATCCGCTTTTAAAGCTCTGAAAGCAGTTTTATGTAGAAAATCGGTGAAAATCTGCTAGAAATCGTTTCAATTTGCAATAAAATTTGCTCAAGGCATGATTAGAGTCTGTCAATTTGTAGACGCAATAAAGTAAATAAGATTACTGATTTAAACAATAATAAATCAGACTCAAGTTGTCAATCAATGTTGCAAAAATGTGCTATGGACTAGAGAAAGCCTTTTTTTGAAAAAGTTCCAACTTACAGTTTTAAACACTTATCAGTTTTAGACTGGGTCTTATGTAAGCGAGCATCGTATGGACTTGGCAAAGAAGCCTAGGTTATGATTGCATCAATTTTTGACAATGAATGACGAGTTTAGTTTTATTATGACATGATTAGGTCAATTCGACAAGTCGCCGTAAAAGATCTTCATAAAACAAGTTGTTTACTTCTACGTCCCGAACAACGCTCAAGGACATTAATGAACTCTTGTCACATTATAGTATGTATGACCCTTGAATGGGTTGATGCTTCGCCGTGATACCTTTGTATTAAGTTGCGAGAAAGCAATGAATTTTCGTGTTTTCAGAAAGATTGTGTTGGGTTAAATACGGGGTACAATTAAGTTAACCACGAAGAAAGTGAAGAAAAAACATCGAAATGAAAATTGATAAGTTCATGTAGTGGTATATATCGCAAGATAACAAATTAGAAATTAAATTGGATAATCAGGACAGACCGTGTTTACACAAACTTCAAACTTCATGTTTTAAATTGCTGGAACAGATTTCAAACCTAAATTTGTGTGCGTGACAACTGACAAATAACAAAATGCTTTTATTCATAGTTAGGAAATAGTTATGCATGAACCACGGCGCGCCGTGGTATGAACCCATGAATGACATTACATGATCAATGTTTAAAAACACATAATTGGGGTAATTCGGTATATAAGCGTGTGTGGTTCTTCATAATTTCTTTTTTGTAGGCTGAAAGTACATTATTGTTGAATATTTATGAAAATCTGGCCGCGTTATTTTCTACATTGTGTAGGAGCAATAAACAAATTAAATGTTCGTTTCAGCATTAGCGGTCGAGCGAGATAGATTCTGCATTGCAAATATTGCAAATAAGTTACGCAAAATCACTCAGTAGATAGATGCTCAATGCTCAATTTAGGGTTTCTTCCTAGGGGAATATAAATTAGTAGCTATTTTGTGTTTGAATGTTGATCAAATAAAGATTTGGCAAAGTTTTAGTTTTTGCAGAGGAAGAAGAGCTACTAATGTGGAGGACTTTGCAAGGGTGGCTACGAATGATAAAAAAGTTGGAAATTGTGTTCGACAAACTTGCGTTGTTGGGGCAAAAATGTCAGAGAAAGACGGGATAACGGCTTCTTGTCGGTACCACGATATTGTTTTCGCGACATCTCTAATCAGCCGTGACCTTACTTTTTTGACAAAAGAATTGGTTTCGTTCGATCTGTGTCAGATAAATGACCACATATGGACAGATTAGGTGGAATGCAATAATTTCAGTACTTATCTGGATTTAGCAAACTGTCCCTGCAGATTGCACAAGGAGTTAAGACTACCACGAAAACACGATTAACGTCTAAATTTCTGCGGAATTTTTGTTTGCGCTTCTATTGCATTTCTTGTTAATACAAGTAAAAGATTAATCAATGCAGTAGGTAATACTAGCCTGAGCCAAAATGTGCAACTCTGGTATTATTATAAGCTTAGTAGGTCTTAGTATGAGGACATGCATGCAAAAAAGAATAGAAGTACACAATCAAACTGTTGCCGGCTTCCTTCAAGGGTGTAGCCAGGGCCAGATAATAAAGATTAAAATGTTTTAAGCGCCGTTTAGATTAGGCTTCATCAACAAGAGGAGCCATTGCTCCGTTGCTTTTTTCCCGACCCTGCCACTGCTTGCCATTACTAATGGGAGTTGCAGTAGAGATGGCATAGGCCGCTAAGAGACCCGCTAACAAGCCGTTAACCTGTCTTTTTAGTGGTCCGCTAACGGCCCAGTTCCATCTTTTGTTTTTAATTGGGCCGCTAACGAGCCGCTACTAATTTTTGAAACCCCTTTCAACTTTCAGTTTTCTTTTAAGTGTGGCTGAAAGTTTATAAAAGAATGGGCTTTGGGCGGGCCGGGCTTTATTTTTGGGATGAGTTGCTGGGCCGGTTACCGCTGCTGGGCAGGAGGTTTCGGGCCATGGGCGGTCCAGGCTGCAAAAAAGTCAGCCCGAGCCATCTCTGTGTTGCAGTATATGCCATTATTGAAGCACTTGTTACATTATAAATCTAAATCTGTTTTAGCATCTTCTTCAACTAGCATTATCAAAAGTCACTTTGTGAACAATGTGCTAAAGAAACACAAAACTTTGTTAAAAATTTCTTGACTAATTGAGTTTGACTTTTATTGATGCACTGAGCGTAGGTTCGTATGCGCTTGCCTGCATTCTCTTCTACAGAATTAATCTAAATTTATTTATTTGCCTGCATTCTCTGCTGCAGATTTAATCTCGTATTTAAAAATGATTCAGTTTGTATTGAGCACTGGAACTGCTTTCCTTGAAATATTTTTTCTTGATGGTGCTGCTGTAGGCTGGCCTTCACTCCAGTTCGTTTTGGAAAAAGAAGGTTACTTTAGTTATTATTGCAATAACAATAGTTCCAATGTAACCAGCAGTTACAGCGTTGCCAACACGACGTTGCCGAACCAAACAAACTGTGCTAGTCAGGATGCCAGTTTTAACTTGGCGTATACTTTGTGGCTATCTGCTTTGTTTCTCTGCTCATTTCCAGTTGGATGTTTGTTTGATCGTCTAGCAAACACTTGGTTATTTCGCTGTGTATTCGCTGCACTATTCTCGCTGAGTTGTATTCTGCTCACAATTTCAACTCCTGCTACATCAGAAATTATTTATCCAGCTATGATTATCCTTTCAATTGGAGGTTATGGTTTGGCCCTTAGTAATTTCCAGTTAGCAAATATTACTAAATCAGCTCGTAATTCCCTACTCACTGCAATGTCTGGAACTTTTGATTCGGCCGTGGTGGTGTTTTTAATCCTTAAAAAAGGGTACGATTTCGGCGTGGATCTACGCACCCTTTTTCTAGCCTTTACATTATTTTCTTTGTTTGCTTGGATTCGCACTTTTATGTTTCTGCCCAAGGGTACTATTCCGTTTCCGTTAGAGTCCTTGCCTGTTATTTATGGTTGGAAAGAATGGGTTTGTTTCAAGAAAGCAAAGCTCGTACCTGTTCGGATTGATGTTAAAACCATTTCCCAAGATGCAAATTCGAATGGAAATAGCGAGATCAAAAATGGCAGTTCAAATGAAGAAAATTATCAGCCAGAAGTATCATTCAAATGTTGTTTATTGAACAAGCTTCTTTGGACGAGTATTTTTCATTTGAGTGCCCTTAATCTGCGTCTTGCTGTGTTTTATGGAGCTGTTTCTCAGTGGCTGGAAGGTTTGGGCGAAACACAAGCTAGCATCAGTAAGTTAATAGATGACTTGGGAGTTATTCTTTTGTTCACAGTTGCTGTCGCACCATTAAATGGTCTGCTGGTTGATTTGATAAAACGGTTCTTAAAGTCTACGTACAAAAATGAACGAGTTTGTAACTTAAAAGCTTCATTCGTTTCAATGGTGGTGTCGACCTTTTTTGGAGTTTTAATGTCGATAATGGCAATGATACCTTCTATTTACGGGTCGTTTATTCTTTACCTGTTTACAACCGGCTTTATATTCGGCGGAGGAATTGCTTTTATCATGATGCATTTTCCTTCGAGGCACATGGGAAAATTGATAGGTCTTCAGTTTACTCTTGTAGGCATAATCAATGTGCTGCAATACGGCTTATTTGAAATAGCAGTAGCCGTAGATCAAACGTATTATTATATCAACATTGCTATGCTTGCTTTGTGTTTTGTGACCCTTATTCATCCTGTAATGATATTGTTTGAATTGAGAAAATTTATGAAAACGTTACGCGATGATAAGACGATGTGACGTTGAAAGTTGCAAGCATTTTGAAATATTTTTGATGAACTATGGTAGTGTTTTTCATATAGAAGAAGCGTTTGCTGTACTCGAAAAGGCTACTATAGTGTATATTTCGGTTTACTTGACCCGCTCACTTTTCTCTAAACAGTGATGGCAGGGCTTCCCTAGTTAAATCTTTGCATCGTTTGATTTTATGAAGTTCAATTAAGTGTTTTTTTTTGGTGGTATATACTTTGGGATGGCATGGCTTACGTTTATTACATCATGAGCCATGTATTGTGTTATTTATTTGTGGCAACCCGTGTTTGCTTTGCAGTTTCGACGTTTATGAATCATGACTAATACGACAACACATACAGTTTAAATTGCCCCTTTTTGCAAGAAGTAGCAAAATGATGACACTGCTACGAAGTAGAAGACGTACGAGTGTTTGAATTAGTATTTGGCATTATTCTCCTTAGAGCCTCCAGCGTTGAATAGTAATATAATATGAAGCGATAAGCGAGGATATTGTGAAATTATATTGAACTGATGCGATTGAGGGACTTTGCAAATTGAGTTCCTTTTCAAATCGCCACTCGTTATACATCAAATGCGATTGGCTTCAGACGTGGATCGAGCCCGTCACGTATGTTAAGAACAGCAAAACGAGTTAACTCCCTCTAGCCTATGCGGTGTTGAATTTCTAGCCAATCTTCCTGATTCTGAACACTCGCTCGCGGTTACTTTCGCACACACCTACGCTGTAACGGTAGCGTAGCAGAAACAAATTATATCTAGGTGTGTATAAAAGTTTTGTATGAGCACTGGTTGATGTGGCAGTTTTCTGAGGAATGTAGCTGCCTAAAGTGCAATGATTGGAAAAGGCATCAGGTATAGTTTATTGTTAGAATGGGCGTGAAACCAGTTAGGCGATTTCGAGGTTGATGAGATCAGAAAGCTTGAGCATTCTAAATTTAGAGAAAACGCTGAAGCGCTATCGTAAGGAGAACCTCCACCAATCACTTTAGCTGCTGTATTTCGGAAGGATATTAGTTTTTTTAGGTATGATAGATATGTGGATCCCCAAACAGGCAATCCGTAGAGTAATTGGGAGTGAATGAAAGCGTAATCAATTTTTAGTAGGCCTAGCCGCCTACAGGTAACAGGCAATCCGTAGAGTACAGGTTGGCATATAATACGTTGCCCTTTTTTTCAAATTTTACCTTACGAAATGATGGACGAGTGATCAATAACATCCTTGGGTCATAGCATACGAACTAACTTATTTGCAAGTACTTAAAAATCGTTCAAATTTCTACTCAGCGTAAAACCTGGGTCTGTTTGGATGAACACAGAGCTGATATCCTGGCAGGAATCGAAGACGCACACGAATTTCTTCTTCAACAGCTCTCAGTCTCCGTTTTTAGTTTTTATAGCAGTTAGGCTTGAAAAGCTCACTTCACTCAAATATGTCGTGGAAAATGAGAGCAATGTCAAAATAGCTTTGTTTGCCAGAATGGCGAGCTCCTTGGCAGTAGCCAACCAAAGTGCCAAAGACTTTCCACCTGACGCTTCCTTACATCATTAATTCTCTTGTATCGAATTGCAAAGCAATTAGCTACCTGCTGCCACCTACTGCTATAGATTATAGAAGAATATTGCACGGTTACTTTGCCGATCACTAGACAGCACAGACACTCGACAACGGCATATTATTTGCAGATAATAATTAATTTGCTTTTAAAAAATGTTTTAGTCATATTACATGTGAAATTGGATAATTTTCCACGCACACCAGACGATACCTTACGGCACACTAGTGTGCCTTGGCAGAGTGGTTGAAAAACACTGATTTATAGTATTGTTAAATATTTTTCTTTGTGTTTATATCTAATTTTCATTTGGCAACTCTGCGACAATAATGTAATCAGTCTTTGTTTCTGGCATGATTGAGTTTTGCTTGCTTAATAAATTTGCGCCGTTTGTGCTGTAATTATCTGTGTTCCGCCATAGGGCTGCCGCGTTGTGTAGGTTACGCAACTGCCGGGATTGGTTTGACCTTGTCAGCTCATTTTTCGGCTCCAAACTGGTAGTTGTGGGCTAAACCACCACTTACATCAAATTGGTAGTCACCAAACTGGTTTATGCGGTGCTTGTCAAGTCCCGGAATCTGTTCCACATTTTTTGTTTCAATGTCCAATGTAGGCTACTCTCGCAACCGAACTGTTCCGAAAAATTATGTGGAAAGTTTGGGCTTAAAATATAATCTCCACATTCTTCTTTCTAATAAGAATGCTTTTGATTGTGTTTGCCGTTTCACAAATCTTGCATGAAGATTATTTATATTGTCTTAATAATTTCGTAAGCACCATTTTGTTCAAGTCAATTTTTGCCTCCGGTGCCACGGATTTAAAATCGAGGTTTCTTTTTATTTAAAAAAGAAAGGTAAACTGCTTTTAAATACGTTGCACTGTGTCGTTATAATAGATATCGCCAATTTCTTTTTTTGATGCGAGACTTCACAATAACTTTTGCTAATTTCCCTTCGGCAAGTCCTCTGCAGCGATACGCTGATGTCGCTGAAGATGACTCCTTTTCCTTTTTTAAAAAAACTTGAGGTTTCTTTTTTTAGTTCACCATTATTATTTATTACAATACAAACACATTATGTATTAACATTCCTTTTCACAAAATTTAGCCCACTTACTTTATTACTATGTGTACAGGCGCAAAAAAATCTGTGCTGGAAATGCGTCTTTATTGTTTTCATACACGCACATAATAAACAAACAAAAGCTCTTGGATGCGACAGTGCAGTCGTGAGGTTCGACAGCTGTTAACCAGTGTTTTTTTTTTTATGGAAATCTTTTAATTTGGTGTAGTTCGGTAGCGTCAGTAAATGTGTAAATTACTGCAGGCTGTAGCAGGCATCATTGTTGAACATTTGGAATTTAAAGGGAAAATAGTTAGGTATGTGTATCGACCGTTATTAAGCTTCCCAATAATAATTTATTGGTTACACATGCGTTTAATTGTTTTAGAACCGCCTAATGCCTTCGCCTTCGAGTCATTGTTGGAATTCTCTATTTCACCATCTATCGTCGTTATGTTCAAAATCTCTTCAATTTTCATTTTTCCTCATGTGTCAGTTACAAGTCTTGATAATTTGCGTTAAATCAATTGGCTTCTCAATCAAAAATATTCTATTGGAATAAGGCGAGTTTAAGCTATTCTTTTTGACTTCCTTGTAAGGAATTAAGACCTGCCAAAATTTTTCTTACAAGTATAATAGTACTTTAGGGCAACCAGCGGCTCCTACTTAGAAGTTACGCTATAGCTTTGTCGGCGAGGTCCAGTTAACAAAAAGCTGTAGTGTAGGTAGCAATGCAAGCATAAATTTGACAGGGCTGACTACTGTAATTTTAGCTGTGGTATTTTAAATCAATCACGACTTTTAATGTTGCAACCAGACACTTAGAAAACTAGTTGGCTACAGTAGGTAAATTTTCAAAAACTTTCCGGGAGAGAATGTTTCCTGACCCCCCTAGAGCCTTTTTATATTCTCAATAAATAATTCTGCCGAAAAACTGCACTTAAAAGTATGTCAAATTTGGGCGCCTCCTCCCTGAAAAAAATTCTGAATACGCCCCAGATATGAAAACATTTTTCAAAGGGCTTATTTACGCCTTATTTGGGTCTAACTTCTTTGTACTTGGTTAACATTCTATACCTAATTCCAAATTTTATCCCCTACCACCAAAATGTTCTGTATCCGCCCCTGGGAGCAAGGTTCCAAAATTGATGGGAGTAAAGTAGCCAGAATTGATGCGAACAAATGAAGTTATATTTAGAGGTGTAGCTTTGCTTGTAGAATAGAAGTGATGTAGATTGATTTGCATATTTATCAAATACTTGCTATTCCTTTATAAAGCTCAAATATCTTGGTTAATATGTTACTTTTGCATTTTTATGTATTATTTTTTATGTGGCTAATGTAGGTGTCTACGTAATGTAATACAAAGTTTGGCATTTTTTGTTGAGGAATGCATATTCAATATTGGTTTACTATTGTGACTGCATGCGTAGAAAATTTATTTTTCACGGCTGTGCTAGTTGGATGGCCTTCATTGCAATATATGCTTGAACAGGAAGGATATTTTGGTTATTCATGTGACCATTTAAACATCACCGAAACAGTCTCGTTGCCTACAGACAGACAGATTCAGTTTATTTATCGAGCGTAGAAACATACGATTGCAAATACAATTGCATTCAAAATAACAAAACAAAGTACTCGAAGGGAGACTGCGAGTACTTCGTTCCATAGGATACAAGTTTTCTTGTCACGAGTCACAAGATAGCTTTAATTTGGCTAATACTGTACTATTGTCTTGTGTTTGCTTTATCTTGGATCTCTCTCGTTTGGATATTTGCTTGATCGTTTTGGCTCATGGATATTTCGATCGATTGTTTCACAGGGTTTGGTTTGGGATTTATACTTCTTGCTGTTTCAACCCTCAACTCATCGGTTTTGGTCTATCCTTCTTTGGCATTGCTTAGTGTATCAGGGATGGGAATCTATTTCAGCAACGTTCAAGCTGCTAATCTTACAAAATCGCTTCGAGGTTTGGTATTGTCGTTTATGATTGGAATCGTCATTTCCTCTACCATTCTTTTTTTTTCTCGTTAAAAAAGGTTATGACTTGGATGCCAACCTGAATTTAATTTTTTGGTATTATTGCCGCAGCCACATCATTTTTATGGATTAGAACTTTTGTGCTGATGCCAAAAATGCACATCCCTTATCCAATTCCGAGCTCTACTACTTTGAGATATGACTACAAAGAATGGAAATGTTTCAAAAAACAAAGAATCGCTGAGCATTTTATACCTGTCCCGCTGTTTGCGATTGCAGCTTCAAAAAAATTGCTGAAGAGTGAAGAAGTAAATAAAGCAAAAAATAAATCCGAAAATAAGGCATCCGTTAAAAAGTCTTTTCTTGATAGTTTGAAGCAGAGGTGACGAACATGCAGCCTGCGAAAGAATTTTCTGCAGCCCGCGAACACTTCGGCGAGACCAGTACTCTTAACTTTTTTTTCCCGTCTAGTCTTTGCGATGCAATATCAAAAGCTGAGCCCCTAATTGAACCACGCGCGTTTCACACAGGAATCATACAAACGTGCGATGTAAGCCTTTCATCTGTTTCAGGATTCAGCAGTTCATCCATTGTTATGAAATAATAATAACGTAGCTCGTGGTCCTTCAGTTGCAGCTTCACTGCTTCAATATAGTGCAGTATGCGAATAACTATTTGAGTGAGAGCTGAACTTGTCTAACAGTAGTAGGGATTATGTAAGCTTGCAAAAATGAATTGGTTAGCTTGTACCATATATGCAAATTTTACAGCTTTTTCAAAGTATTTGTTATTCTGTTTTTCACTTAATATATAATTAGCCGTTTATTTCGATGTCTTCAGCAAAGAAACGAAAGATTGCAGAAGGATTTTTATGGTATTACTTTCGGTTGTTCGTTACTGCTGATGAACAATTTTTTCATTTTTAACAGGTTTTATAATAGATCTATGACAAAAAGTTATGCAGCCCGCCTGCTCATTGGTAAATGACAAAGTGGCCCGCGATAGCAAATAGGTTCGTCACCCTTGGTTTAGAGGATGTGCTTTACTGGACCTACTGCCTGCACAAAGTAGCTTTGTTGCTTTGAGTCAATTTTATGGTTGGGATTATGCAACAATGGTGAAGAGATATTGCTCGTCCAGATGAAGTCAGTAAACTTACAGACGATTTTGGAATTATTTTGCTTTTTGGTGCAATAGTATCTCCCATTAATGGAATCGTATTTGGTGCTGTTGCTAAACAGCTTAAAAAAAGAACACAAAACATGACAATGGTCAATTTAAAAGCCTAGGTTGTGATTTTGTCAATGGCATCGTTGTTGGGCAAACTGTTGTCTATTGTAGTGATTCTAGGTAATACTTACGGCACATTTCTATCTTTACTTTTGACTATGTGCGTGGTATTCGGGTCATTGTCCATCTTTATAGCCGTAAACTTCCCTGCAGAACATTTCGAAAAGCTGCTTGGTTTGCTGAATATAATTACTGGTTCTTCGATGCTATTTCTGTATGATTTATTTCAGATAGCTTCGGCTGTGGATCCTAAATTTCACTACATCAATATCGGTTTATTGAATGCAGTAGTCTTAACCCGGTCCTACTACACACCACAAAAGACTGAAACACCGCAAAGGACGGCAAAGAACCTCAAATTAATCTACTAAACACCGCAAAGAACAACGAAGGACTTGGAATTATACCATAACAAAGAACGACAAAGGACTTTAAATTAGGGTTAGGGTTAGATAAGGGTTAGGGTTTTAGGGTCCTTTGTCGTACTTTACGGTGTTTAGTACATCAACTTGAGGTCCTTTGTCGTCCTTTGCGGTGTTTAGTAGAACCCGTCTTAACCCTACTGCATCCATTGCTGATTTTCTTCAAAGTAAGGAAACTTATTGCTTCAAGCAATTCATCGGGTGAAATTGGCCAAGGTTTCAAAAATGCAGTCGTGTTGGGAAACATAGTTGGCTTCAATTTGAATGCATTCGTGAAGGACAGTGAAAAAAGTCGAACGCAATGTGGTTGCAAGAAAACGTGATGGTCAATCACATTCGTCTTGCATCAAATCAATCATGAAAATTTGTTCTGTGATTGCATTATGACAATTAGTATTACATGTGCATTGTGCGACATAAGCACCGCGTCAGCCGCTACCCTCTCGACTGTGCTACGGCGTAAATCCGACCGCACTTTCATTCCAGTTATGACGAACAACAAATGAATATTGCTCAACCTAGGGCTCTCGTGAAAATTTGCAACTTCCAAGACTTGACATGTTGACTGACTTACGCACTGCATCGTTTTCTATTATGGATAGATCTTACGTTTGTATTACTCAACTCTTAAACAATAACTTGCAAAATGTTATAGGTTTATAGCAGGGCTTCGAACTTGAACTCGGTCTTTTTACCGAACTCACGCATGAACTCGAAAAAGAATCCCTGAACTCGAGCTTGAGCTCGATCTTGAAAAAAGTTGTTTGAATTTATTCTAAACATGACAAAAATTACTTGAACTTAATCTAAACCCGATGAAAACTGCTTGATTTTAGTATAAACTTGGTAAAAACTACTGAACTCCAACTTGAACTCGCAAAGTTGAAATGAAGAACTCAAACTCGGCTTACAAACTTTTAGTGAACTAAACTCGAAATGGAGCTCGATTAAAAATTCTTGCGAGTTGGCAGCTCTAGCTTACAGTTACCCTGTCCACATGTCCAATTGATATGGGCTTGTTGCTGTGGGCTTGATGTCATAAACACTTTTTTAAATTCTGACATCAAAAATTTAATTGTGATACATAAAGCCCACAGCAACAAGCCCACTTAGTATGGACATGTGGACAGGGTAAGTGATAAATTGGAAACAATGTTTTGTGTCCGAGACCTGCAACTGAATCTTTCGACTGCAGTAATAAATTTATGTATTTTACGTTGTGTAGGAAGAAATATTACACCATCCAGCCAAGCATAGCGATATGCAGTATTATTGACGGATTCAAGGGTGCTAAAGGCTGCACCTTATTAAGGATTTGTACTTTAATTCTTCCATACTTTGGACCGACGATGCAAGATAAGCATTTTTTTGACTCCAAGCTCTCCTAAAATGTTATTGAATTCGTCCCTGAGCATGACTAGAATTTATTTCATACCAAAAAGGTTGATGAATGTAGAATAGACACGCTTTCCTAAAAACTATAATTGCGTTTAAGCACTAGTACTGTTCAGGGTTGCCTTGGTGGGGGGCTGGCCCCCCCTAGCTCTAAAAAGAAATGCTTTGAGGGGGACCCAGGGTGGGCCAACTGTTCAAGTCATCGTAAACTTTTGGTGCTAGACCTTATTAATATTTAGTATCTTCACATGCGAGTCTGTCGAAAAAAGTTCGCTACCGAGACCACCTTGAACAATGTTCAGGCAATATTCTACTCACCGAAAAAGCTCACTGTGACGCCATAGTAGTACATTCTTTCCTTTTAAGATTCAACTCTCCTTCTGACGGTCACATATTCAGCTGAAATTTTGAAGGTAGATGAAGATCCACGATTACAGTAGATTGTCATTTGTAATTTCAATTTTCTTTTTTTTCTTACGTAACTTAAATGTAGGTTACCCGTAAACAAGTATTTGTGTTTACTGCCATATTTTGGCGAGGATGGTTACAACTCGAAGAATTAGCTGTCACTTTTTTACCATCTCTGACGCTAAGTCTACACTTCTCTGAGTTTTAAATGTTTGTTAGTGATTGTGTGCTTGTAACTACATAAACTAATGTCTTAATGGAATTAGCTTGTAACAAACGTTGTAAAACATACTGTAGGTCAGTGGTTTTCAACCTTTTTAGGCTGCGGACCGGCAAAATTTCTCAATCAATTTTGCAGACCGGCGGACTTAAAAAACTAACCAAAAACGTCATGTTAAAACCAAGTGCTAAAATCACCAACTTCATTTTCGTCAATGGGGTGTTCGAAAGAAAAGGAACACTTGGCTATTTGTTTGTTTCCGTTTCATAATCGAAATCCGGTAATCACACTGCTGAATTTCAGTTAAATACGCTCTTAGATTTCGTATACTACAGCAACTCGTGGTAAATGAGTTGTTATACGCTAGGTTCATTTCACCTCCAACGTTTTTTTTATAAGAAAGGCAAAACTCATTGAATGGCAGTACATACTGCATGAACTTGTCTGTTAGCTGACGAAAAAAGTATTGAGCGCGCGTAGCCAAGTGGATTACAATAAAAACTAAAAAGCACAACTTTGAATTGTAGTATGATGTTGGAATTTATTTGGCGGACCGGCAGAAAAGGAGACGCGGACCGACGGTTGAGAAACACTGCTGTAAGTGACTGAAACCGGAGCAATTAAGCTTTACACCGTTTAAATGGCGCAGTGGTTTGGAGCGTCGTTTTTACGACGACCATAAACGCAAGGTTAACGGTTCAACTTCCAACCCAGTCTCGTTGTTGCGTCCTTGGATAAGATGCTTCACGATGATTATCTCTGCTTGGTGGAACCCGGCAAGCAGCAAATTAAAAAAGTCAGAAACAAAATTCAACGGTAAAACTCGGAAACAAAGGCAACTCCTAAGCAAGTCTGGATTCGTCCTAAGCATAGCGCCTCAGCCGCCTTCTCGTGATAGGAGGATAAAGATGAAGAAATCAAAATTCAATCAAATACTGTGGGTTGTTGGCGTTTAAAACAACTGAATTTTTAACACTAAACAGAGCCCCCCTAGTTCGAATTTTACCAAGGCACCCCTGGTAGGCCTACTGTTGCTTTTGTCAATACATTGAGCAGCAGCAACATATTGGCTTAACATTACTGGCAGGGTATGGTAGTGATGTCTTATTTTCGCACAGTCAACAAGATAGAATGCGAAAAGATTAAGAAGATATAACAACGGTACAGGAAAAGGGAAGAGGCAATAAAAATATTAACGTTCTAGCATTCAGGTATGTTAAAAAAAGATAAAAAAAAAATAAACAAGAGTGAGCATGGTTGCGACACCTATAGGTCGGGAGCGGAAATTTGTGTTGAAAAACCCTGCAAAAACGATGGTCAGACAAAAACAGTCACACAGACCTCACAGCTACCGGCACTGCAATGTCATTACTGTTCATCGGATGATTTTCGCAAAGGCTTGACAGAGTTACCGAAGAAAGAAATGAACTTTATTAAAAAGATTGAATATGACAGATATTTCTCGCAAGTCTGAATTCGTTCTATACTCACAACGACAATGTTACCACTGATTTTTTGTCTCTACAATGAAAAATAGTAATAAAAAAATGATCACCGTCCTCTTGGCTACAAAATTTATTTATGCTGTAAAATCGTGATATCAGGGCCATGGGCTATCGACATGCTTGCCCCCCCAATTAACAAGCTTACTCTGTTGAAAACAGCGGCTTTTGTGCTTAATTTCAAACTTTAGGCCCCCTAAGTCGACTGCTCTGGCGCCAGATTTGCGTGATAGCATTCGCAATGTTATTGCTAAGCATATCTAGTGCTAAGCTAAGCATATCGTATGAGCAAATTAGTCTACGCAATATGTTGAAAATCTATAAGTTAGGTTTTTTATCTATTTATTTATTTGCATACTTATCGTCCTATCACGAGAAAGCGTCAAGGCGCTTTATCGTTCAAAATACGTCATGCGATCGTGACCGTCCAAGATACGTCAATCCACGAGAACACCTAGTCCTGTTAAATTTTTCTTTAGGCATATGTAAGTAGGAACAAATTCGTCCCCATTTGTAGCAGTTTTTTTAACACTACGATAGAGTTTTATGAAATGCTTGATTTTAAAATTGTACTATCGTATTGGCACTAGACCTAACTCAATCCCCAGTCCGCACCAGTGGCGTACGGTGACCCTTTTAGTTGGGTGTTCACTAATTGCAAAAGCTTATCATACCCTGGGGGGGTTCGCCCCCCAGACCCCCCGTTTACCGTTGCAATACTGACAGTAAACATCGGGGTTTTACATCTGCGGAAAGTTTGTAGCACGTGGAAACATTTATCGTCCATGGACGTTTCAACACAGCTTAAGCGGGAGTTTATCTTTAACTTTCTGTTTATGGTTGTGTAGTTAATTGAAGTTCAAAAAGCTCTGTGCCACGCTGCTTCAAAAGTTACAAAGTTAAAAAACTTTACGTTACAAACTTCAGTAACTTGCAATTTGCATAGAAAATCATTTCATGTTCTTGTTTATTTCACGAAACCGTTGAGGCTACCATATGGTTAGTGTCCGCAGGCTCCTCACTGTTGATGTTACCACAAAATATGTTGCTTCCTTTCGCAGTGGCAGTCCCTCGTTTCTAGAAGTGCATAAATTACTTAATCACACTTATAATAAATATCATTGTTATTGTCTAAAATCTTCAACATGTTTTATTACAAATATATGGCTTTTCATTAGCTTGTCAAGATTAGATAAAAAGATTTTTTGTGCAGTGGCACACTGCTTTTGAAAAATTAAGGAAATAAAAGCTTGTTATTCAATACTGGATTAGTGTATCAGAGATGAATGTTAGAAATAATACAATTAAATCATCATGCATACTAGCCAACCCCTTAACCTACCGTAATTTACCTAAAAAATTACTTGTAACATAATTTTATTCTTTTCTGCGCAATAAACTTCTCTATGATAGCATCATAGAAGGCTTGCTTTCGCTTCAGCTCATGTAACAGATCCTTTTCAATAGAAAGCAAACTAAGCGAGCTCATTCTTTCTTGTGCTTGGGTAGAGCGCAGGCATGTATTTATCCTCTTCAAAGCAGAAAAACTTCATTCTGTTGAAGCAGTATTGCTGGGAATAGTTAGTATGAGCTTTGATAATTTGAACACTTCTTTGAATGCACAAGCTAAAGAGTTCTGATGAATATAATCGCAAATGTCATGAATGTGTTTTCGTGAAAACTCTTCCTCTGAATAAACAACTTCCAACTCGGACTTAAGACGACAATAATCAAATGTAGGTTTATAAACATCACTCAGGTTCTTCATCAATCATTAGGAAAGTCTCTTTTTGCTGATGAATAGTTGTCACAAGAAAGCAATTTAAAATATTCAAATTTTGTGACTGCAGAGAAACGTTGCTGAATCTTTAAACAAAGATTGTCCAATATATCTTGAAAGAGCAGTAGATTAATAACTTTCTCCGTTTCGCTATTGAAGTTGCAGTGCCGCCTTCGACGTTTCTTTGGAAGATCATTTGCATCGCCGTCATCAGTTGAGCTGTTACATGCCGTTTCTGATAAAATAATCGTCAGTTCCGTGGTGTGACATTTTAAAAATAAATGCAATTACATAAAAAGAAGGCTTAATAAAAGCATTGAAAACGAAACGATATGGCTTGAAGGAGGTCCACGTTCTACAAACTGCATTTTTTAAATTAGAGAATAATACCCAAATTCGATTGGCATTGGTTTCAGCCCTCTAGGTTGTGCTGTTCCTGAGAAAATGTACCACTTTTTAGACTCAGGTTCCCTAAGCTTGGACTGCTGTTGTGGGCGCCCAACAGAATCGGTACCTAATCGTCTCGCACCTACCAACTGCACCCCAAGTTGCAGACCATGCAGAACAAGTTGAAAGCTTCACCTGGTAGACAGATGGCAGCTTTACTCGCAAACCTCAAGGTTCCTTCGCTGTCTCCTGAAAAAGGCAAGTTGGGCAATTTGACACAAAAAGGTAAAGACATGGACAGCTGGGTCCTGATCCTAGAAGCTCACATTTTGCATTCTATTCGGCCTATTATGATATCAATCAAAACTGAACGCTTACTTTTAAAACACAGCCTACACAGTTTGCACATATACACTGAAACCTTAATGCTGAGGGCCAAGTAGGATAGCTACGAATAGTACTTCAAAGATCTTTAGTATGACCCCAAATGGGAATTGAACCGTAGTCTTTCGATTGACAAGTGGACACTCTGACCGATACAACCAGCTGCAGGTAAATACTTATTGTATTTAATTTTTCTCAGTAAATTGTTGTATATTCAAAATGTTTTGACCTGAAATAACTGCATCCCAAAGCCTGTAAAAACCAAAATCTCTTTCTTGTTGGAGGTGGACATGAGTTTCATCTATTTTTGCCTTTGAAGACATCACATCTAATGCTTTATTCTGTAGAATGCCATAGAGCACATCAGTGTACCCAAAAATCTTGGAAAACACATGCACCAAGAAAATTGTTTCAGGTTCCTCTAAATAATTGAAAAAGCCTCTTGCCTTCACGACATCATGATTTTTCCAGTTGTCGGAATGTTCCATAATGCTACCAAAAAAGAGAGCAAGTTGAGATCGATTCTCTTTCACAGTATTGGACAAACGCGAGGTGAAATTCTATCTTGCAAGAGCAACTGTGGGTAATCTTCGGTTTACAAATTCCTTTAGTGCATGAGTTCGTTTCAAAGATTTGGTAAAAAAGGCAGCTAAACTAGACAAAGTTTTAAAGAAAATGCGTCATTTTCGAATACTCTGAAGACCTTGCTGGAGTACCAAGTTCAGGACATGGGCATGACAATGAACAAACTGTGCCTTAGGGTATTTATCTAAAACTCGCTTTTGCAATCCACTCAGTTGCCCACTCATTACTGGGGCAATTTTTTTATGACCAATAAAATCGAAAAATATGATTTTATTTTTTGAAATATATGACTTTATTTTTGAAATAGCAAAATTATGCTATTTTCCGTGCGTACTTAAGAATTAATTATCATCTAATATGTAAGTCTAAGCAATAACAACGCTGTTTTCTTCGCTCTGGTCTTAAACATTTTAACAACTTTTCGTGCAACGTTTTCAGCATTTGGCATTGCTGAAACTTTTACAGCAGCAGAAGTACTCAAATTTAAGCAAAGCGTAGCACAGTGAAAATGATATACCAACGAAGACTCGTTTTAAACAATTATTGAAGTGACGTCTACGCCTGACCGTTGCCACTGCGTCATCACAACTCTGGCCAACGCAAAAAGCAAAATTGTTGTATTTCTCCTTTGTAAGCCCACTTACTTAAAGCCCAGCAAAAAAACAATCACGCAAAGGCAAGAATTTTATCATAATTACCAAGATCCTTGTTTTTATCCAGGATGGATTGGGGGGAAGCCATGGCTCCCGTGCCTCTGGCTACGCCCTTGTTGCACACTTCATCATAAAATTATCAAGTTTTAATATCTACAGAACTCTTTGAACTGTATCAGCAGTGCAACTGGGGTTAAATATTTGCGTTTCATAAGAAAAATGAATGGTCATATTTTGTGACCGAAAACACAAAATATAACTTTTTATGACTGTATAACTTCTTAAGTAGACCTCGGATCAACGCCGTTTTTTCGCCATTATCGTTTGCATAACTTTCAGCGCTACCAGAAAAAATATGACTTTAATGACTTTTATCCCCCCTAGTCATTACACTTGCTCTATCATAAGTTTGGCCAATCAGTTTATCTTGCAGATGGTTAGTGTCAACAATTGCCTCAACATGTTTCATCAAACCAGCAGCTGTACAATCTGCACTAACATCAGTGAAATCTAAAAACCTGTCAGAAACTTTTCCTTTGTGCGCATATCTAATCACGGTAGAAAGCTGAGATTTTGCATTTACATCTGAGGTTTCGTCCAAAATGATTGCTACAAAATTCAGATTCATGAATTTCTTTTGTGATTTCATCAAGCATAACATCAGCAATTGCTTTGATTAAGTCATTTTGAACTGATGGCGGTGTTCCTCTGAATGTGCTTGCTGCTAGGAGATGAGTATTCAGAACTGTATCATAACTTCTTGTGTACTCCAGAAGCTCAATGTAATCACATCTGTTAAACGATGATGCTGACTCATCATCAGAGATGGGCATTTATCGCGATAATTTATCGGCGATAATTTTTTACCGATTATCGTTATCGCTCAAAATAGTTTTGATTTATCGGTCACCGATATCGCTTTTGCAATATATTTCGTTATCGCGGATAAATCATCGCGATAAACGATTCTTTATGCACGGCTTTTGCACGCAGTAGGTCTAATGTGTTCAAAGTTATTGAGTTGACGCATTGGAAAAAATGCTGTTTAAAAACATTTCTCTTTGTTCTACTCAATGCCACGGCAGAGTCCGTGTACTGCTCTCTTTTCTTGAAAAATTTAGAAACACATTTTTGCAATGTGACTTGCAAAGAAAACTTTGTCGAACGCATTGCAAATTTATCGCAACATTTATCGGAAAAATTTATCGATTACCGCTATCGCTTTAAGAAATTTAGATTTATCGGTATCGCCCAGGGCTTTTTTGAAGTTATCGATTATCGTTATCGCTTCAGTACAGAAAGGTTTATCGTACCCATCACTACTCATCATGCCCTCTAAAAAGTAACTCTTGCCCCGCCAGAAACCAGGTTGCATTGATTAGAGTTCTCAACACTTCTGTATTTGCTCTCACATTCTCGTTATGACGAGAAACTTCTGCCCGTCTTTGACTGCTTAAAGCAGTATCTATCCTCTGAGATCCAAACATTTTTAAGGTATAAAACACTTCTTCGTGCTTCTTTGATTTCTCATGTCTTTGTGCAGCTGCAGTCATATCAGTGAGATCAGAATAACCCTCTTTGTTCCAAACTGAAGAATCTGAATTAAATAAAACACAAAGCCAACAATATAGCTTGTTGCTTATACCGCAGCCTGTGAGCCAAGGTATTTCATCAAACCTGGAGCTGGAAAATTTGCGTGTTACTGATTTTGTTCCAATCCTGCAAGCATTAGTTAAATCTTTCAGATCAGGCTTTGGTTTTCCTCTCTTCACAATATCACACTTTTCATCATACAAACGTGATGAAAACGTTTTTTTCAGCAATGAAGAAATTGTAGTTTCCACGTTACCAATCTTATGCACTGGTGCTGTCAGTACGCACGTTTATATGAAGTATTTGAATAAAGTGAAATAATGAAATATAAGCTGCATTAATAACAACAATATTTTTAATTGCAAACTGTATTAAATCTTGCAGTGAAGATGCTGACAAGCCAAACTGTGACAGCTCAAATGAAACAAATTTGGCAAGGGACCAAAAACTCTATCCCTGATTTCCTCAGTGGTTAACCAAACCTAACGGTATCAATGGTATCAGGTCCATATCAGGCAAAGCTAGCCGGGTAAAGTATACTATTGTCCGTCGCTTCTAAACCTTAATATGTATTATCCACCACCGCTTCTGAATCCTAACGTCAAGCGACGGCTCATAATACACGTTATCCGGCTAGCCTACTACCACACATATTAGAGTGCAAAACCAGAGCACTGAATTTTGAAAAAATAATAAACAGCATCACTCCTTCAAAGTTGTGTCTTGATGTGGAGATCACCTTTAGATCAACTATTAAATTATTTATAGGGAAAAGTAGCAAAATTTACTTTCTGAACGAAAAAGTTTAGTACAAAAGTTGCAAAAACAAAAAAAGATTCTGAAAAGTTAGAAAAAAATTGCTCCTTGGGAAATGCCAGGTTGTTCACTGAACACCTTGAACACCCTGAGAATACGCCACTGGTCCGCACATTATTTCTAAAAGTTTAAGCTTTTTAATAAAGAAATAAACTTTTTTGTAAAGAAAAACTGTACCGTATCTGAATTAAACAGTTTGCCAAGGCTTATACTTTACGGAATTTTGTGATAAATGAACAGGTTTGTAAAATCTCTTCGGATATGTGTTACCAAATATGCGAAAAAGTCATCAGTGACATTTTAGATTACATAATTCATACAGTTCATCACAGCATGAAATATTTCGAGCAAATTTTTCAAAAAAATTCCACACATGCTTAAATTCGCAAGAGAAATCGAAATCTTTTGTAATTACATTGCAGTTAAAGTTTTCTTAAAAACCCCTACCAAGGGTATTATACAATAAATAAGCTGAAGCATATTTTCAATTTCAAACTAACGTTTCAGCAAAACTCTCAGAATTTTTAAACGTAAATGTAACGTTGCCTTTACTTAAAAATTTTTTGTTTTTGAATGAAACAAAAATTAACGTTATATTTTTTGATCAACTAAACAACATCGATCTGTTTGCAGCCCTTCCACTCCTTTCCCACACACCAGTCATCACAAATATTAACATTATCACTTAAATTTTAATTGTTATTTTTGTACATTATGCAGTATGACTTATTGTTTTAAAAAGCTTATTCAGCACTAGCGAATTACGTATACGGAACAGATCGAGCGTGCGAGAAAAAAGGCTCCTCCGTCTAAGAGCAAAGTTTGTTTCTTCTATTATACACGCCTTTTTCTCTCGCGCTGAGTTTCCAATCTAGATAATACAAAGTCAATGCTCAGACAAAAGTTAAGACCGCTTAGCAAAAAGGACAAAATTTCTATTCTAAATCCCATTAGTCATAAAATAGTGCCTTTTAAGTCATCATATTGCTTAAGGATTTTTGTCATGCTTCTGTGCAATCTCTGCAATCTATTTCGCGCCTTAAGTTACTTATATCTACTGTAAATAAAACCGGCATTGTTAAATTAATTAAAAAAGAGGAGGAAAACATGGGTAAAAAAGCATCTCTCCGTGTAACACAAAGAGCTCAGGTTGTTGCACTCAGCAACAGCAAGCTATCTGAGCGTCAAATTATCAAAACGTGCGAAGAAAATGAAACTGCTGTGCATAATGCCAATATTCAAAAAAGAAATATTCAAAATTCAAAAAAGGAACTTTTGCGGATGAGAAAAGAACAGGACGTCCAAGGATTTTCAGTAGCAGAGAGAAGCGCCTAATGAGGGAGGTAGTTACTCGCTCTCCCATGACTTCTGTATATGTATTTTTTTGCATGTTGTAAATAAACTTGATTATAAAAAAAAAAACTGAGCAACTTCTTACGAGTGTAGATGAAATTAAGTGGCTCATATGACAAAATCAGTGAAAATTAAGAAGTGGTCTGAAACTTTTGTCTGAGGGTGTAGCTTCATGTCAGCTTTTATAATGGCGTTTGAGGTTATACTTCTTCACGACAGATATTGCTTCTTAGCCGACCAGGCATAAGGGATTCCCGTTAAAACAAAAACTGCATAGCCCATTGCTCATTAAAAACTCCGTTTTCGTCGCAGCTATTCACGATTTTGGCTTGCAGGTTTGCTTATTTTTGCCAAACCACTTACCAATTCTGCTAAACCGCAATAAAATCTAACCTTATCTATTCACTAATACTAGCAGGTGGCAGTAACTACCAGCAGAATCCGTAACTTCAACATAAACAATTAAGCTTTTGTGACGTAAGAATCCCTTAATGTTGATTAATTTTACGTGATACTCGAGGTGATGATGATTGATAAGTCGCTATAGTTGCACATGGTGGCAACGATGGCAACACTACGAGCAACTTGCCACCTTGCACGCATGTGAACCAAATCTGAAAAGTTTGGCATATTTTTCGAGCATTTGGAGGAAGAACAAAGCCTTTGTAAATCTCTGGAGGAAAAACAAAAAAAGGAAAAACAAAGCTATTGTTTTTCCTACGTCAGCTATTTTCGTCCCATATTTATTCTATTCCAAGCATTTGTTATGCAAGTGTCTGGGTGGTAGGTCCATAACAAAGATAACATGGATATTTTTGGTGTGTTTTGACGGCAAATTTACTTGAGCCTACAAAATATACTAAACATTTAGAAAGTCTACTTACAAACTCATTACATCGCGGGCCGCAGGTCGGGCAGCCTTGGCATAGAACTTTCGAACTCTTTCGTACATTTGTGTAATAAATCCCGGCAGATGGCAGCATAGGCCTGTAACGGACTCCGAGTGGAGCACGCCTTAAAAAAATGCTCACCGTAAGCCAGTGCGCATATCGTGTCTCATAAGATTTAAGCCGAAATCTTAGGGCTAGGCGATGTTAGCGCGGTGGTGGCAATTAAAATTGTTTTTTGATTTGAACTTAAATAAGTTCTGTGAAGCAAAAAGCATAAAATTGTAAAATTTTCTATAAGCTCGCGTTGTCACAGCTGCGTAGAAACGTCGCAGCGGTGGCAAGCCTTTGGCGACATTGTGTCCAATTTGATCAGCCAGGAAATGGAACTCTAGACTTCACGCGCCGTCTCAAGCCACTATGCCTGAGGCAATAGCCCGAATGTGGGTCACGGTACTGTTTTCAATCGGCCAGAGAGCCTGACTACAAAGCAGCATTAGCTTCCTAATGATGCTGTAACGCTCAATTTAAGTTTTTTAATAAAAGTAAATGGGCCACCCAATATTTTATCATTTTATGGGACAATGAGCAAAAAAAGGTTAAGAAAGCCTGCACTACGACTACCGTCGGTTGACTTTTGACATAGCCTGAGCATGTATAAATTTCAATTCAATGCTGAAAGTTGAAACCGTTTCGATTCATGCCAAGTATTACTTTTGTGACTTTAGCCTAAGCTTAAATTCTCATGCACTCATTTCGTTATGTTTCGTTTGCCTCAATGATTATGTAACGGAATGAAAGCGATGGAGTGCACAATTAATCGCATAGTGCGTGTGCAGCATAGCACTACAGATCACAAACAATAGTGACCTACAGGCACTTATTTAACTGCAATTGGTAATCTCAGCAAATTGGCAAACAGATTAAAAAATTTAAGTAAATGCCTTAAGTTTATACAAATACGAAAGTGCAGTAAGCCTACTAGTCTCTGGTTCATTTTCCGTACCGCTAAAATCGAATCCAGTCGCCAAAGGCTTGCAACCGCTCGTATTTTCGGAGTTGTGTTGCCCATAGGCGCTGCACCGCAGAGATGGGTTCTGCCACTTTTATATGCGCTTGGTTACATGCTTCGGCGTAATACCGCGAGTATAATGAAGATTTGACTTGATGTTTTTTGATAACTTAAGGCCCCGTTATACCATTTCTAAGAAAACTGGTGCATTGACAGAAATAGCTATAATTTTAGTTATTACCAAATCTACTGTCGATTTGAATCTTCTTGTGCTGTTTGACTTGTTGAGATTGGTAAATGAAAAATAGTAGCCATTAGTAGGCCTGGCCGATGAAAGGAGTTTTGGGGCCCCTGAGCTAAAAAAGCTCCGGCGCCCGAAAATCCTTTGAAAAAGGTCACTCACTTCCGACATGGGCTCTTAAACTTTTGTGGGTCCCAGGGCATTGCCCCGCTTCCTCCCTCTCAGGGCCAGTGGTTGCAGGATTTGCATTTTTGCTGTGTCAGAGCTATGGAAGTTTTTATTCATAGTTGCAAAGCCTTTGTTTTTTTTAGGTAAAAGCCAGCATACTGTATCAGCTTGGGAATTTTCAGTTATGAATGTAGCTAATTCTAAATTAAGGCTCTCGATATATCAACTTCAGCGAACTGCCGAATTTACTGAATGTCTTTTTTCTGATGGTGGTTATGCTGTAGTAAATTCAAAATAATCAGTATTTTTGAATGTGAGTGTAGCTTGAAAACATTTTTCAAAATCAAATCTTCAATATACTTGTGGTTGGTGTTGTTAAAAAGCCGTTTTTTTATTATTATTTTTTTATGTTGTTGACCATTTCGTAGCTAATTGAGTAGTTTACCCCGATTTGGCTTGTTATCAGCTCGAGATTGAGGCAAAGCAAGGCTGTTTTTAATGATACCGATACATTATTTGCAATGTCAAGTTACCATTATTCCATTAACAATTAAGTGCTAGTTTGACTAGCAAAGCTAGTGTTTCTTTCCGGGAAGTCGGGACGGGAAATTTGGGGTTTTGAAATTTCCCGTTTCTCGGGAAGTTTATGTCGGGATCCCTGGAAATGTCTTTGCATTAGTAAGGATTTCAGTGGTTCTGATATCTATCATTCCGACATAAAAAATGGGTCAGCTTTGCGTTGCTGCAAATTAAAAATTTTTTAGCTCACTAAAAATTATTTTTCAAAATTCGCAAAATTTTTTAAAACGAAAGGCTTGTGAGATTGAAATTTTTTCCTCAATTTGTCGAAAAAATGGGAAAACTCAAGCTAAGTTTTTCAAAACAACATAACAAAATGCTAAAAATTAAATCTGAAATGCTGAAAATCAGAAAAATGTCAAAATAATCAAGCTCGAAAAAATTTCCCGGAATTCCCGAAAAATTGTTTGAAAATCCCGTTTCCCGGGAAGTTGAAAATCCGAGAAATAGGAAAACCCTAAGCCTAGCCGTTAGCAGGACTTTTTGTCGATCCGCTGACGGTCCACTTCCGTTGCTTTTTTGCAGCAGTGGGCCGCTAACGAGCCGCAAGGCTATTATTGAAAACCCTTTAAATTTATTTATTTTTAATGATCGGGTAAAGTAGTGCAAGACGCTCACTCGGGGTAATACGCCCACGAGCTGTTTCTTGGCAACCACGTCATAATGGCTATGAATATACATTGGAAAGAAAAGCCATCCTGTTACTGAACATTTTCAAGAAATTAGGTAGCAGGACGTTGGGTACTTTAGTGTTAAAATTATAAAGTTTGTTTTAGGTGGCAAAATCATAATATTTTAAAAATTTTAGGTATGGGTCAGCAAAATAGTTGATTGATTCTAGCAAAAAGAAATAGTGAGTGGTTTTAAGTAGAATTGCACATAGATTGTAGAAAAATAAATGGTTCTGAGATTATACGTTAAACATCACCCGTGGGCGTTCTGGAATTTTGGGGTGGGCGTATTACCTTACCCCATGGGGTAAAACGCCCGACTTGAGTTTTTTTTAAACCTTAATAAATCAGCCAGAGCGCAAATTTTTTCAAAAATGACTGTTGGAATAGATAGCCCTGAACCCTAAGATCAACCAAAACAAAAATTAGAATAAAAAACCTTGTATTCTGCGAGAGAGAGCAAAAGTCGCTTAAAGGTGGGCTCGCTACCCCACCTTACCCTACGCTCAAGCAATTTGATTTTGCTAACATAAAGCTTTCTTTGCTGTGTAACTTTTAATTGTGTTTAATTTTTGTTTAACTTTTAATTGTGTTTAATTTTTGTTTTTGTTTTGTTTTGTTTTGTGTAACTTTTAATAGTGTTTAATAATTGTGTTTAATTTTAATTTTTTTAATTTTAACTTTTAATTGCTGTTTAATTTTTGCCCTGCAACTCGAGGTTAGGTGCAGCGAATGCAAGTCGTTTCACTGGATCGATGTAAATTTTGGTTTGATCCTTGAACGAGTCAATTTGTGCAAGGTTTCTGTGGCTCGCTACGATGTTGACATTCAGATGTATAAAATTAAAAATCTTTTTTGTGTACCGCTGCTGACTGCTGACACAACGAATTAATCACCTTCGTTGTTCATCTCTCATTGCGATAACCAGGGCCGGCCTTAGGCAATAGGCATAGGCAAACCAGGCAACCGCCTAGGGCCTCCGATAGGTGGGGGTTTCGCACCCGAATCATAAGAAAAAAATAAATATATTTAAAAAGCGAAACATGACCTACTATACGAGCTTATATGTCACATTTTTGTGACGATTCCTAACAGTCTGATTGTGGTCGATTATTTCAGCATAATATCAGAACGCCGGCAGAAGACTGATCCAGCTGCTGAGTTGTAAAATACGTTGAAGCTAGTAAGCTACTAGAGTTAATTAAGTCGACTTCTCTTCAAATAAACTGAATTTTAATGGCTGAGATAAGCACTAACGTATTAAAGATGTATTTAAAGTGCCGGTATTAAAATGATTTGCTGAATATAAGTCTGGTAAACATATACAAGGAAGGGATTTAAAAAGTTCTATTTTAACGGTTGGCCTAATTACAACAATGTCTGTTTCAAAATTTTCAAGCAGTTGCTTTCTGACCGAAGTAGTTCAACATTTACCTCGAGAAGAAGTTCGCATAAGCGCTCAGAAGCAATAGAAAAATAAATAGATAGCATCGTTGCTTGGCCTAATTTTCTAGAAAGATTGGGCAAGGAATATTAGGCTACCGATAACCAGTAGTCTTAACAACAAAAAATTGGTTATTGCTGAATATTAATTTATTTAAGTAGGGCCTCCAAATTCGCTTTGCCTAGGGCGTCCAATCACCTAAGGCCGGCCCTTCGATAACTGGTAAAGTCGTCGTAGCTCTAGGTTAAAATATCTGTTAAAAAGCAAACTGTTTCTCACGATTTAGTATTAAAAACAGCAAAGAATGGGTCCTTTTATTGGAAAGTTACCTATTTTTCGATAGTACCAAGCGTAACCATGTTGTTGGCACAGTAAATAAAGAGAGTATTAAATTCCAAACCTGATTCGCATTAACTTACAATTTCAAAAAGTGTATAACCGAAATACTTTCCCCATAAACCTGTTTTTCAGCATTTTACTCAACCTCAAATGTTCGCAATAGCAATACGCAGCAAAATTACGTAGCACTTTGTTGAAATGTATATGTTAAACATACGAGTAGGCTATATCAAAAAGCCAAAAACGTGTTTTTTTTTGCAAAAAACGACTCGTTTTTTTGACTTACAACACTACTCGCGGTATTACGCCTGAGCGTGTGACAAGTGGCAGGGCTCATCTCTGAGCGGTTTGGCACCTGGGCAACACAGCTTCAAAGAAACATCGCAGTAATGTTGAGCCGCCGGCGACACTGTATCTGATTTGACCGGTCCGGGAATCGAAGCCTAGACCTCCCGCGCTGATGGCGATGTCTGTAAACGTTGCGCCAACAACGAAGTATTTTACTTGAATTAAGGTTCGTTGAAAAAGATTTGCAAATATACCCGCTTTAATCACTTTATCCGTTAACGTGTATCCAATTCATAATTACCTCTCACGTACAAGTTTGTCAGTGTTGCGAAAATTTAGCTTAGTTCAATGACTCAGCGTTTTAGCCCAAGCGCGATTTGAAGGTTTTGTAAGCTGTTCCAACAATCAATAAATTCAATCCATGTGTATAAATTCTTACTTTGCACGCATCAACGTAATTAGGTACTTAATAGTACTTTCATACTCAGAACATCAAAAGCACAATTTAATAATTTCGGCACCAAAATAATCGCTCTTAATTGCTATAAATGTTAAAATGTAACCCTGTAAAATTGAAAATTCCTCTACTAGTAATACTTTATTACTCAACGAAGTAGAATACAAAATAATTATAGCAAACTGGACAGTTTCAAAAACATGCAGGCAGCTGGGTCGGATGCAGAAATGTTTCAGAGGAGCTAACCACCAAAAAATGCTTATGTTGCTGTTTTGCACGTCGTGGCAGCAGCAGTGTTTCGCTCATTGATCCAAGCCAAGCCTACAATGGTGAGAACGCGAGGGAAAATACAATTCCATCGCACGGTGGAGTATCTAAATACTTTTTCACTGATTCAGAAACGACAATAAATGTTTGAAATGGTTGTTCCAAGACTGAGAGAGCATAAAGGGTCGCTTGCTTAAAAAAAACTGCATGGGCCGAAATGATCTTTGTTTGTGCTAAAGGAAACGTTTTCTTCGAAATTGACGTTACAAGTTGCTGCTCGCCTACCACGCATTGTTGTCTTTTTGCTAGCTTGCTGCTTAAAAAGCGACTATTTTGCAAGAAAAGACGATACACAACACATCGATAAAATAGGAAAGCAATAGAACCACAGTAATTTGGGCTTTAAAAATTTTAGGACTTGGGCATTCTCGCAATATCAATCGAAAGTGTTGCAATCGCAAGCAAATTTAATTGCTTGCAATTGCAACTTTATGGTATAGAAAAAGTATCTCTTTACCGAAGCTTTACAATCGAAAACGGCATGCGACCCGTGAGCCAAGATTCTGACTGCTTTTCTTCACGTTCATGCCACATTGCCATTATACGTTATTAGTTTAATGCTATATTGCCATCTTCTGTCAGTACAAAAAAACTAACAAAACTGTGAAGTAATAGATAATCTCTAGAGCAGCGGTAATTAACTTTTCGGGGGTTGGGGATCCTTGAAACATTTCGATAAAACGTGTACATCCTATACAAGAAACATACAGCATCCTTTATAACATACCATGTTCGTACATGAACTGTAATTAATCATTTTAAAGCGTTTTGACGAACCCCAGGTAAAGAATCTTTGCTCACGAGTCTGCTTTCTTTTTATAGATGCAAAACAGCATAATCATACGAACAAAATAAATATAAACCAACACGTGTGATATACATTGACCGTATAGTCCGATAGAATCTCGGCATTTCGCCGCAATTGCCAAAACAGATGCAAGTCACTAAAACTGTTAATAAATGAAACAAGGTATTTTCGTCAGGTTGTTTTAACCAGGGTTCTTCGTTTTTTTTGTTGCCTTTTTTTTTCAAACGCTTCCACGGTGGTATATTTAAGTCACTTCTGCTTAAATTGTTTGAATGAAAAAATTGAGAGAAAAAATGTAAATCAAGAAGTTTTGCCTATGTATTTTTGGAACGGAAAGCAATGAAAACCAAACCAGGGAGATGAATGCTAATAAATGCACAAATTAAACAAAAAACAACGCGCTGTGATTGATGTATGGAATGCCAAGCCGTTTATAAAAAAGCATTTCCACAAGCAAAATGCTGCTTGCAAATCTTACTACGTATCACAAAAGATCGCATCAAGATGACATTTATTGCTGGTACTTAGCGCCTAACTGCTAGCCTAAAAGGGAAAATGCGGAAAAATGGGATTGTCTTTAAGATTCAACAAATTTGTTATTTCCACTAGCTGTAATCCGTTTTTTGTTTTAACTAATAGGTACAGCATGCTTCATTTTGTCACCTAATAATGCATACAATTCGTCTCGTATCTGATGATGACAATTGTTCAGATTTTTGTTGCGGTTTTAGCTATTTTATCGCCTCTGGGTTTCAAGAGCAGTTTAAGGTTATTTCGTATGTAATATTTTTTGCAAAACGTTCTGTTGGAGAACTGACAATATTTAGGGATTAGAAGAGCAAATTACTGAAGAATAGCTTTGAAAAGAGTTGTTTTCACGTTAGGCTTCAAGAATCGCTCTGTCGTAACTCTTTTGTGTAGCTTTGAAAAAAGCTGTTTGTCCCAGAAGCTTTTCGTGGCGCTCTCGTCAGTGAGTAATCACGTCAAGCTCTGTACCGCCAACCAATTATGAAAATTACTGAAAAAAATTATTAGCAAGCAAGTTATTGTGAGGTAATTCTAAGGAAATTAGCAGTCGGAGGTAGATATAGCTTCCCATAAAGGGTCAGTTGCACTGTCTTGCATGATTGCCTCCTTGTGTAAAACGAGCTCACCCATGTAAGGCCATTCCAATTGTCTTTAATTTCTAAACACATGATTATTCAGCCGCTTCCTTTATTTGCATGTAAGGGTTTAAACCTATTCCAAATATACTACCATACACTATTGCGCTTTTTAAGCCCTTGCCTATGTCATGAGCTGATGATTCCAGTTTCCTTATTTCTAAATATAAAAATAGCGGATGCAAGAGTGTTATTATAACTGCTCCCAATAATCCAATGTTAATATAATAAAAACTGGGGTCTACTGCCAATGCAAGCTGAAACAGAGCATATTGCAGCAGAATTGTCAGTCCTATAAATACATTTTGGAAACCAAACAACTTTCCAACGTGTTCTGGTGGGAAAATCACAGCCACAAATATTGAGTTTGAGCCATTTACAAGGCTCATAGTCAAAAGTAAAAATACAAACGTTCCATAAGGATTTTCTGCTACAACCATGATAGACAAGATTATGCCTTGGATGGAAGCCAGTAGCAAAATGATCATAGAAGCTTTTAAATTAATCACTTTTGTGTTTTCTGTATTTTTGTGTACCAGCTTAACAACAGCGTCAAATATGATTCCATTAATAGGAGATACTAATGCACCAAAAAGTAAAACAATCCCAAAATCATCTGTAATTTTACTGATTTCATCGCGACGAACGATATTTTTTAACCATACTTGCAAAATTCCGGCTACAAAATTAACGCGAAACACCATTACTGCAATGTGAAAGCAGTTAGTCCAATAAAGATGTTGCTGCAAGCATTGCTTAAACGACATTTCAGCTTTAACAGTCGAGTGATTACAGCACTCCATTACTTGATGTGCCACCTCTTCTGGTGCTGCTACTGCAACCAAAGAAATAGGTACAAAATGTTCAGCAATTGTTGGATTTTTAAAGCATTTCCATTCTTTGTAACCATATTTTAACGTAGTGGATTCTTGAATTGGATGTGGGATGTGTTCTTTAGGCATCAAAGCAAACGTTCTTATCCATAAAAAGCACGTGGCAATACAGAGCATCCATACAATAAAATTCAAATTAAAACCAGTATCGTGGCCTTTTTTAACAAGGAAGAAAAGAACCGCTGACGAAATCAGAGTTCCAGGCAAAATCGACAACACCACACCTCGAAGCGAACTTGCCAGATTGGCTATTTGAAAGTTGCTTAAGAATAATCCAATCCCTGATATGCCAATCAACGACAATGACGGATAGACTAAAACTGATAACCTTGGGGTTGATACAGCCAGCAATACTAGTCCTGAAGTATATCCTATAGTAACAAATGTTCGAAAAATCCAAGTACCAAACCGATCAAGCAAGTATCCGATTGGAAATGATAAGACGTGTAGTAGAGACATGGCAACTGTAAATGCTAAATTAAAACTAGCTTGCGATTTTTTGCAAGAAATGTCAACATCACCAGTTGCCAATGATGTCATAGTGACGTTGTTGTAAGTGTTTGCACATAAATAACTGAAATATCCTTCTTTTTGAAGAACATACTGCAAAGACGGCCATCCAAGCACTATACCACTGAAACAAAGGGTTTCCAAGCATCCAGTTACAATAGTTAGCCAATACTGAACATGCATATTTGATATACCGGTAAGTTGTCGATGTGCTGAAGCAAAACATGAAAATAAATACATCACCACGACCTACTAAATCTTATCAAGCCTCAAGGAACTATTAAGAGTGTAGAACTACTACTAAAAGCTGAGTTTACCACTTTCCTACGTATCTACTTCACAACAAGTGAGCTCTTGTCTATATTCTCATCAAGCAGGCTTACAACTTAATGAAAAGCTTTTCTTTATGCATAAGTGAAAGCATAATCTGTTCCAGAGCATGCGTCATGCTCGTTGCTTTAAAATTAATGTACTTCTTCAGCAGCCACAACCTTTGTCTAGCTCTAGCAGCAGGAATCGTGTCAGCGAATAAATGGTAAAAAACTTCAATACCAACTTAAAGAACGAAACAAGATTAATTCATCACGTTCGTCGGAAAAACTAAAGCTCTCGGAAAGCTAAAGCTTGTTATAACGTTTTAAGTTGTCATTACTTTGCTTCAAATTGCCAAATATAGAATGATGACGTTCGCATTTTATACAAAAGTGTTTGGTATGGAATTGTTAGCTGAAGAGAACCTTAATTAGTCTTATACAAAACGATAAATCTTGCGATTTGAAAGAAAAAACTTTTAAACAAGCAGATCAAAAAAAATTTTAAGCTTAGGCAGTGTTATTAGCGACTTGTATCGGTTAAGAACGTCTGCTTTGAAGCAAGGATACAAAACTTTCATTATTATACATCTCCTAACAGGTTTATGACTACCGCCAGGCACTCGATATGAATATACATCAGTGTGGAGAGTCGAAGGCATTTTACGTCTTACTTGCAACATTCACTCAAGCTGTATTGATGGATGTTGTAATAGTCCAAGTTTTGTTAAAAGTTCTACGCAACTTATAATACAGTTGCGTAGAAGCTTATTTTAGCTTATAATGCGCCTGTATGTATAGCATATACACATCAAAATAATGCAATTTCATTTAAGGCGCTCATACGCTCCGGAAAATTGATAATAATTTAAGATGTAGCTCAAATGCTGTTATCATTTAAAAAAATTTTTTTTCCTGTATTTCGTAAGATACGGGCTAATGGGCCCTATAGAACAGCCTGATTTATGCTGGGGGCCCATGCACTTTATAAATCGTTTATTTGGAAGTTCCTTTGCTGTATTTATTCCGTAAGATATGGGCTAATGGGCCCCCAGGACAGCATGATGACCTTTGTTTCGGGCACATGCGCAAAATAAAATTGATTATTTGAAGTATGTTAAGCTCAAATGCTATATTAATTGTTTTTTTAAACTTACTTTGGCTCTATTTATTTCGTTAAATATGGACTAATGGGCCCCTAGGGCAACATGAAACCCGGGGTCATATCCCCCCGCCCCCTCTCATAGGGATAGAAGTGAATGTGGTACTGCACAATATTGTTGACGATGCTTGTTAAAATAAATCAAGAACGTGTGTAGCCTCCAGCTACAGTATTTATGAAGATTTAGTGTGCAAGTTCGCAAGTAAATGATACTGACCGACTTCTTGTTTAGGTTTAGCTTTAGTCTGTAAGTTAGTTTAGTTTGATTTTTGAATGATGCTAAAAAATGAAGCTTCCAACACATCAAAAAATTAAATCTGTGCTTGGTGATTTTCCTGGTGAATTTGTGCAAAATCCCAAGAATGAACTTTACTGCCTTTTGTGCAACTGCGTGGTTTCCTGCAACAACATTTCTTGATTGATATTCATCGGAAAACTTTGAAACATCAAAAAGCGTTAAGCAGATCTGAGGTACAAATGCCCTAAACTGCGCAAACATTTTTGAGAAGCAGTGACAGTGATTTGTGGAAAAAGTGACCGAGGCATTTTGGCGCCGAAATAAACGATAACGATTAACGAACGCGTCTGCTAATATTCCCTTGTACTAGCTAAACAACAAGCATATAAAAATTTGTTTTCTGACATTGGTCATAGTTTACCACCTGAAAGTACTTGCAGAAAAGCAGTGCTGAAATTAGGTTCAGATGAATTTCAGCGGATAAGAAATGCCGTGGATGACAAACTGATTTTTTTCGTTGGGTGATGAAAGTAATTTATCTGGCACACAGCATTTAAGTATTCTGGTTGGAGCCCTAAAAACGCCTTACTTCAGTTTTCTGTACAATTGTCAATGTTTGTCATGTTCCCAAATGCCGACAGCATTGTTCGATCAATTGACGATGCTGTTAGATCTCTTGATACCAATCGAAATTCCTTTTGTCTTCTACTGTATTGTCTGATGCTGCAAAATATACGGTGACCTTAGGTAGGCTACAGCTTTAAAATCCTTGTGCCCCAAATTGTTTCGTGTCACTTGTATAGCTCATCTGTTGCGCAACTGTGCAATGAAAGTCAAATCTTACTTTCAAGATTTTGACCTACTGATAGCAAGAATCAAAGCTGCAGCTGTTAGAAACAAAACCAGACAAGCACAGTTTGCAGCTATTGGTTCCTTTCCTCAGCCTGTCATAACGAGATGGGAAAGATGGATAAATGCTGCCTTGTAGTATGCAATTAATTTACCGCAAGTAGAAGCGATTGTAGAAAGTTTTGAAGGGTCTCGCTTGTCAGTAAATTAAACAAAAGGTAGCTGGCAAACATCTGGTCCAGTTACCCAATACTCAAAATTAAAGACCAATATGAATGCTTGGTTAAGCTCGTAGACACGATGGAAAGAGCAAAGTTCACCGTAAAAGAAGCAGTGCAGGCGATTCAAGCACTGGACTTTGAAGAAGAGAATACAAAGCGATGACATTTCTGAAATAATGAGCATGGCAAGATCAGACGTTTCTCCTGATGTGTACAAATTGCTTCAACATTCTCAGTCTATGCTAGCGCATCTGTGGAAAGAAGCTTTTCAATGATGAAAATACTCTGGACCAACGACAGAAACTTCAGTGTTTAAAATGTAAAACATAACATTTTTGCATGTGGTAAATAACTGTAGAGTCAAATGTTGTTTTGATAATTTTGTTAATTTTTCTTCGTTTAAACTTTCGTTCGATACAGAAATTTAAGAAAACATCAAGTGTTAAGCCAATTTTTTTGAATCTTGAAGTAAATTTTTTTATTTTCTAGGTCAATAAAAACTTGCTCTTGTAATGACTCAAGATATCAGTGCTGCTTTGGCCTGCGGCGACATCTTTCGTGGGTTGATCAATATTGCAGTGGCGTATGGTGACCTTTATGACTGGGTGTACACTCTTTAGAAATACCTATCATACCCTTGGGGGCTTCGCCCCCCAGACCCCCCGTTTGTCGCTGCAATTCTGACTGCCTCGTTTCCTATCACGAATGAAGATTCATCATATTTATTTAACTGAGGTTATTTTCAAATTATATTGAACTGAAAATCCAACAGAAATTGAAGGAGACTGCGAAGTGAGCTTGCGCTCTTCGAGTCAACAGCCACCCTGCCTATATGTCAAATGCGATCGGCTCCAGCCGTGACTCGAACCCGTCGCGTTCGATGTGCAACCTGCGCGTGTTACCGCTATACAACTTCTTCATATGGGGAATCTTCGTACATCTTCTTAATATGGGGATACAACTGCAAATTGTGGGGCAATAATAACCACATTTGATTTTTATGCCATTAAATGGGTGAAAACAAGTATATATTAAACAGTAAACATAAGTCGTTTTGTACTGAGGCATTGTTTTTCAAAAAACATAAATGAAAAATTCGTCATTCAATGGTTGGAGTAGTAGCCTACGATATCACCAATGCAACAACACATAAGCATATCAATTTAATGTTTAAAATTCAATAGCCCTTGATTTATTTCAAAACTACCGATGAGATGTCCGAGTAGATATACAACGTTTGTTTCTGGAGCATTGAACCCGCTAGGTTTGACCATGATTCTTATGACCAGTGTAAGAAAAGCAATTTAATCATCAGTCTATCAATCAAAGGTTTATTTGTGCTTTCAGTTAAAAGACATTCATCAACAACCGATAACTTTGATTGTAAAAAAGCCGATGAGAAAGTCAACAAAGGCAGTATTTCTGATCAACATTATGTCCAGACCTTGCATAAAGGAAAATTCTTTTAAGATATTCGCATGGCGCGGTCACCAGGCCTCGCAGTAATGCGGCAGGCTTGTAGTCTGCAGTGACTTTGTCGCAAGACTGACAACTGAGAAAAGTTGAGATTTTTTAGTAATATTTGGTGTCTCATCTTAAATCTTCTTTGCAACTACAATTAAGTCTTGTCTTAAATGATAGCCACAGATTCAGATTCTTGAATTTCTTTTGCGACTGCATCAAGCGTATGATCTGTGAAGCTTTCATCAAATCATTTAAGCTGATAGAAGTTTCTATCAATGATGTAGCTGCCTGAAGATAAGCATTTACAAGTGTATCATATTTTTTTGTGTACCGATATTCAATAAGCTCAATATAATTAATTTGATTGAAAGATGATGGTTATTTATTCTTTGAAAGGTAACTCTTGTCATGGAAACAAGTTGCATTGATCAAAGTTGTAAAAACTTCTTTATTTGCTCTTACGTTCTCAATGCAACTAGAAATCTCTTTCTAATCTTTGACTATCTAGAGCTGTCTTGATTCGCCCAGAACGCTTCCAAAATATAAAATGCATCAATATGCTTCTTAGACTTCCTCTGCCTTTGCATACCATTAGTCAAATGAGCAGGATCCCAGAAACCTTTCTTTCAAATTGCATAGAACAAAACCTGTAGGCCAAAGTATCTCCTTAAACTTAAGAGCTAGAAAATTTGTGTGTAACTACTCTTGTTCCACTACGTGCAAACATTAGCAAGGTTTTTTATAGCACTTTCCTCTTTTTACAATTTCTTTTTCATCGAGAGCAAGAAAATTTGTGTGTAACTGCTCTTGTTCCACTGTGCGCAAACATTAGCAAGGTGTTTTCACAGCACTTTCCTCTTTTGACAATTTCTTGTTTTTCGTCAAATGAACTATTTGAAAAAGTATTTTCTAACAGTGAGAAAATTGAAGTTTCCATTTTCCGAACACACACATGTAAAATATTTTATTGAAATAGTATTCTGCAATTAATAACAAATCAAGTCAGTAGTAGCAGTGCCTTATACCGTATTTCTACACAGTCAATGCAATACGAAATACTTCAGGATAAAAACATTAAAAATGGTACCAGAGAAGCAAAAAAGCGATAAACTTTGTAACATGCAGATAGAAAAAATTTGAAAATGATAAAAAGCAAGATTAAGTATTGTCGCAACGCATACCTACATGCAGTGGTGGGATTCAACCGGTTTGTACCGCTTCTATAAAACTGTTTCACGGATTTTTATTAGATCAGCGAACCGGCCAGCATTGCTGTTTATACTTATGCCATTAGCTGAAACAGAGCCGGCTGAAAATGTACCGTAACTTTGGTTATAGAACCGCCTGAGAAAAAATTTTAATCCCACCACTGCTTACATATAATTATGTTCGAATATTGCTATACATTTATTTCAATTTTACTATCAAGTTTTAAATTTTTAATGTTAAGATACTTTCTGATGATTCGACAAGGTGAAACAGTCTAGAGAGGTTTTATTTGATTTGTTAAAATAAATGAATGGATACTCTGACCTATGTCATTGAGCCCTTTATTTAGTGGAAGCAATTATTTCCTTGAGTTGCATAAATATTGCTGTAAAAAAATTGACTCGTCACTGAGGCAAATAACATTTAACACATGCGAAAACCAACTACTTTGATAATAGCATTTCTAAATTAAAATTTTAGATGTCACTGTCATTGAAAACCCCAAGCTTGAGAACGAAGATGTTGCTGAAGATGTAGCTAAGGTAATTGAAGAAACTTACTGAGAAAGCTTAAGGGTTTGGTTGTCATTTTGGTAAGATTTTTTTTTGATTTTTTTTGCAAGTAATTTTTTTAGGCTATTTGGGTTTGGAATTCGGGGTTTGCATTTGGGATTCAGGGTTTGGATTCAGAAAATTTTTGCAATTTTGTTACATCATAGGCCTACGTTACGATACGTGGCAAAGTGACATTTTGACCTATCTTGCGACATGCGGCAAAATAGCCAATGCCTGAATTGAAACAATAATGATAATCAGCTCTGATTGATTGCATAAAAATATTGTTTGCCTCTGGTGAAGAATTTATAGCTCCAACTTTGTTCTTGTCTCTTGAATCATTACCGGTATATCATTGCCTTTTGCCACACCAAGAGGCAAGGTTTGCAATTTGTTCATTTGCATGATCTCATGGGCTAATAGCCTTAAAATTGTACCCGCACTCTGGTAGCCTATAAAAATGATATTAAAGCTGACTAAGTTAGGTCCTACAGTCCTAGCCTGTGGGTCATGTTTTGCTGACTAAGTCTTATATTTTTGGCAGTGTCTATTTTGCCGTTTACGGCAAAACACTGAATGGCCAAAAAATATACCGGTAAGTGTGTACACGCGTGACTGTTGATTGGCTTGCGTCAAATCTCGCGCCCGGTTTTAAGAAAAATAGACACTTCCTATATTTTTGATTTAGGTCCAGCTTCAATTCTTAAACCAGTTTTACACTTTTTTGCTTTGCTCAATAGCCTTTAGCCCATACGAACAACGTCTACTGCCTAGCAAGATTTGGATTTCATCCTCTCACTTTCTAAGCCAAGCAGAATTTGCCTGGCCGACTAGCAAAACCAGTGGCAATTGCCAAACTTGAACAATCTCTATGCTTCAACCAGGCAACGAAGCTGCATGACGTCACTACGCGTTCAATCCTCAACATGAACGCCTTGAATGGCGTAAACCAGGGCTGCGAACTCGATCGATTTTTAACCGAGTTCGAGTTCAAGAGATATTTGCAAGCCGAGTTCAAGTTCGAGTTCTAAGAATTTTATTTTTCAAGTTCGTCAAAAATGACCGAGTTCGAGTTCGCAGCCCTGGACTTTGTAGGTCGCAATGGCATGAACAAATAAACGACATGCAGCTTTTCTTTTGGTAAAATCATAACTTCAATTTAAGCGGATTATGACTACTTGTACAACAAACTATATTTCGTAGTGATCTTTCATGTCTTTCCAACAATTTTAGTATCTTTTTAATGAACTCGAACAGTTTTATGCGAGTTCGAGTTCAGAAAAAATATTTTTTCGAGTTCAAGTTCGAGATCGGCAAAATTATAGAGTTCTTTCGAGTTCGCAGCCCTGGCGTAAACCAGTGCATAAGGATGCTGCTGATCGCTTTTTTCTTTTTCAGTGTCTTTAATTTGCAATAGCCTACGCGTTCAGTCGGGTTCGGTGCACCCAGGTCGACGTCAGCCTGAAAAAATTAGAAATCAATTTTATGGTAATCGCAAAAAATTGCAATCATTAAATTATTTCAAAGGAAAAAGTAGCAAAATACACTTTCGAAACGAAAAAGGGTGTTACTAAAGTTAAAAAATTAAAAAAAAATTGAAAAAAATTATTTCTTTGGAAATGTCAGAGTATTCACTGAACACCATTAACACCCTGAGAATACGCTGCTGCAATATTGACATAGGATTAAAAACTGCAATAGCGTATGGAAATATTTTTAGAATTCAATTAACCTTGCGCATGAAAGACAAAGAAAAAGAGAACTCGTGTTTGTGAAGTACAAAACGCGATGGGTCAGTTGCATGCTTTTTGCACCACCGTATCCACCAGCACTTCTGCACAAAAAATACCAATTTGAAGATGGTCATTAAGAAAATCTGCTGTTATGATGTCTTCATTAAATTATTGTGAATGTTTTTATACAAACATACATATTGCTGCACTTTGTGAACCGTAGTGATGCTTGTTGTCTAAGAAGTCCACTCAGTCGCGTCAACATTTTTTATCCGCCCTATGCTACAGACAGACGCAATAAGGGCCATGCCAAAGGAACGTCTATGACCTTACATCACCTGTCAATAACCTATGTAGGTGAATAATGACGGAACGCCATATTTTGAATTCCTTTAGCTGCGTTTATAGATGCTCCTCCCAAAATAGTTTTGTACAGTGTCTCGCACCTGCTTGAGTTGTAGCGTTTTCGTAAAACGTCGATGGCAGTTGATGCTAAATTGAAAGACATTTTGAACCGTAGCAGTAGTGGTGTTTATTATTCCGCTTCGTCATTGCGATAATAGTATGAAGGAAATATGACAGCGGTACAAAAAAAGGAAAGAGGCAACAAAACGATTAACGTTACAACTCGCAGCAGGTAGAAGAGGAGTTAAAAGAAAAAAAAGAATAGGCATGATTACAACACTGAGGTCGGGAGCAAATATTTGCTTTAAAAAGATTTTTAGCGCTCTGTTTGTTAGTCACAGTACCGTAGATCAATAATCGGCAAATGCTTTCTATTGAAGCTGAAATCGATGGCTTTTAAAAGCCCTCTACCATCGATACCACAACAACGCACGAATTTCTACACAATAGGATTGTCATGCAACGTAAGCCCAAACTGGTTGATACATAACGAGCCATCATACCGCCTATAATAACTTCATAATAATTAAGTGACTGTGGATAGCAGCACACTGCAGCCTATTCATAATTGCTGGTAGGTCCAAAATAAGGCTCCGGCCTACATCTTGTCCGGCCTCTGAAATACATGGTTGTTGGTGATGCCAAAGTGTATTTGCATTCTTTTAGTAGCAGGTATAAAGCGCAATGAGCTTTTTGTTGAAAAAAGTTGAACCGTATTATGTGTTACGAGTCTAGCCATGCGAAAAGGTGATAAGCTTTCGTCACTTGACTTGTACATAGTTGTCAACGGGCTGAAGATGTTAAGTCCAAGCCCGACCCGAATCCTAATTTATCAGTTTATCTGACCTCGATTTAAACCCGAAATCAAAAACATCATCTTAATTTTGGAGAAAAAAAGAAAATGAGTTTCACCCATCCACGGTCACTTCAGTTACGAACAGCAATATTTATACAAGGACGTGTTCTCTTTGTATTATTCCAGCAACCGCGAATACCCGACAATTTTTCAAAAATTACAGCCCAAACCGAGAAGCCCGAGCCCGATTGACAACTCTGAACTTGTAGCCTAGGCCGTATTTAGGGGGTATGAAGGGGGTTCAAACCCTTCTGACATATTGTTATAAGTTTGAACTAAGACAGTCCAAGCCCTGCAATCGTCAAAACATAGCAGTACGCAGACGTAGGATGTATCATTTTGACCCGCAGGTCATTGTTGCAGTATGCGTTTCTTGAAAAATCTTGAAGGTCAGCGCACCAGGCGTGGAGTGTCGTAGCACTTGGTACATTTGCCATATGGTTAATAAAGGTCGTATTTAGGGGGAGATATGGGGGGATCAATTCCCCCGACCGTCATAGTGGCACAGTGGTTCGGAGCGTCGTTTTTACGACGACCATGTTTCCAAGGTTAATGGTTTAACTCCCAACCTAGTCTCGTTGTTGCGTCTTTGTATAAGATGCTTCATGGCGATTGTTTCTGCTTGGTGGAATCTGGCAAGCAGCATATTAAAGAAGTCAGAAGAAAATTCAATCGGAAAATTTGGAAACAAAGGCAACTCCTAAGCGAGTCTGGATTCGTCCAACGCATAGCGCCTCCGCCGCTTTCTCGTGATGGGAGGATAAAGATGAAGAAATCAATCAATCAAAGTATTTTTGTAAATTTTAACTAAGACACTAGGCCTACAAGTTCGGTATTCATCAAAAATGTAGTATGCAAGTATACTGTAGTAGAATGCAACACTTTGTCCCTCGGGTCATCGATGTAATAGTGCGTTTCTTCATATTAATGTTTAACGCTCCAGGCACAGGGTGCCGCAGCATTTCGTACATTTGCCCTTTATTAATCCAGCTATAACCGTATTGGAGTATATAAGACACGAACCCTTAAAAAAACTGAAGCTTTTGTGTACTATTGTACTCATACAAATAAAGTACGATGAATCATGGAGACTGATTTAAAGATGAACTGTAGTTTGTTGAATTGCTATTATTAGTGGTTGCCCGTCAGAAGCGCAAAAGGAGCAGGCGCCTGGCTTGTGCTAAAAGTGTCGCCGTACGTGCACTATCAGTTTACTGGAAATCTTACAATAACGTCATGTTCAACTAATAGATAGCTTTGATTATATGTCGGATGATATTGCTTGCTTGAAAAAGAAGTCACATTCTGCATAACTGTGCTGAACAAAGCTTGATATTTACAATTATTTTAGTGGGCTAGTGCAAATAGAAACGCATTAAAGGTGCAAACGTTACAAATAATTTGCTTTTCTATTTTCTAAGGAAACAATCGTATTACATAAAATCAATGCTTGCTCACGGAACAGAATATGAGTTTACATGAACGCAAATAACAAAGTGATATAATTTCCCCCTTACTCTTTTTCGAAACTCGTTAATTTTTTCTCTTTTTGTGCTCACAGCTACAGCGAATCCTTTGCAGTGAGAATTAGTTAAGATACAAATACGGTAATCTTCAACCAAGAGTTCCTGCCCTATAGCCTGCATGAATGCAACAAGCTGAGGGTCTGTTCCAATTTGATTTAAGCGTACCGCTATATAAAAATTTAATCGTCGGCTTAGTAAATGTCTGCCACTGCCTGCGCAGTACCTCTTAATTATGCTCTGTACAGAAGCTATATATTCGTTCTCTGTAAGCATCAAGGCACTGTATACAGTTGTATTTGCATTGTACTCCATAAGTTTTGGTCGCAGGAAAATATTTTTACAAGTAACATACGTAATTTTGGCAAAATCTGAGCCTCAAGGTTCGGAAAATTGCAAAATTTTGGGTTCGGATCCGGGCTAAGATTTTGCTTGAGAGAGAGAACATGTTTTATTCGGCAGGTAGAAAATATAGCACACAGTAACACATCACACGTTAAAAATGCGCTACATAATCTAAAGCCGTGGAATGCAGCGCAAGAGCAAAGCTCACCGAGGCAACTGCCACCACAAACCTTGAAATCACAATGTGCTATCTTCAAAAATTATCAACGAAAACGAAAAAAGCAAAATGCAAAATCATTGAGCAAAATGAGATTACTTATACGCTGAAGCAAACTATTCACAAAAATATATACTAAATACATACAAAATACACTCTCAAGTTTGGTTTGAACAGAAAGCAATTGTCTAGGGGTTAAACATACTGGTAACGTGAAATGGTTAATATATATATATTTATTATTTTTTTTAATCATACTTGTTAATTAGAATCTGTCTACATTCTTTTTTATATCGATAAAATGTGTAAGATTTGATTGTAGGGGGAATCTGATTCCACATTTTGACTCCAAGAAATTTTATGGATTTTTTTCCACTGTTTTTTCTTACGGAATTAAGATAGTAATTTTGATTAGATTTACTTCTAGTATTATAGTGATGAGCTTTTTCGATGGGCAAAAAATAAGGGTCAAATATTTCGGGAAGAGATTGTGTGTAGTACAAGTACATAAATTTGCTTAATTCGAAGTTAAAAATATCAGCAATTTTTAAAATGTTTAAGCTTTTATGCAAAGCATTAATAGTAACGCGATCTTTCCATGTGGATTTGTTAATTATTCGCAGAACTTTGTTTTGAAGAATTTGAATAGGTTTAATTTCAGTTTCTGAAATGCTGCCCCAACCAAGAATTCCGTATAAAATATGTGAATAGAAAAAAGTGTAATATATAGGTATAAGATTTTGTTTGTTTAGGTAATTTTTCATTTTCGCTATTATGCCAACTCCTTGCGATAGTTTCTTACGTAAATTAGATATGTGTGGTTTCCAACTTAAATCTTCGTCCAAGAGTATTCATAAATATTTAATTGAGTAACATCTGTCGATTTTAACTCCTTTGATTTTAACATCAAAATCGAAGGATTCAACGCATTTATTTTTGAACGGTTTACAGCCCTAATACAGTAACAAGGAACAACCATGCACACAAGTACAGCAGTGACTGTAGTGCATAGTGAGTTAAGGTACCTTCACTGCAACCCACATCTTTACTGTGAGCAACGTAGCTCACGCATTTCTCACGCCTTTGATGAAAAATATCGTGAGTGCTTTTGATTGGTTTTTATTTCGGGTCTTGCGCACTGGACCACGTAAGTTTAAGCCTAGCGTCAGGAGCAGCCACATAGGCCCATTCAGGGAGAGCCTCGATGCCATGCCCTCCGCTGGCCTTATCGTTGTTGTAGATTATAGAACACACCTACACGTCATTCAGTCAAATGCGCGAAAGCTAATAAAGTTGCATCCTCCTTTATTTATTTTAGCCAAGCTTCTGCTTTCAGACACACCAAGATTTTTAGGTAAAATATTTTTGTATTGCTTTTTAGAGAGTGCACTAACTGCAGGTACAGCACGTCCTTTTCCGATAAAAAGTGTGCCTAAATGAGTGTTTTTTTTTATGTAAAAACCGTAAAAATTTGTTGGCGGCTGGGGACTCCGCCCCCCACACCCCTGGTTTTGCGCCACTTTGTCAAATCCTTGGTGCGCCATTAAACAGCGCTAGCAGTGACAATGAAAAAAGCTTTAACAAGCATTGTAATGTTTATGCCAGAAAGCGTTTATGTAGCATTCACAACTTTGCAAAATTTACTTCAAAAATTTTGCTGTACCGGTAGTGAATATTTTTCTTGATACGGCCCTTCTTGTAGCTTACCTAAATAAGGAAATATGTTGTACCTGACCAAGTGGTAATTTGAAATAATTGAATTAATTTGGGCAATGGTGGGCAAAGTACTCTTTTTCGAAACTTGTTAATTTTTTCTCTTTTTGTGTTTTCTAAGGAACGTACCTTGACAAGATACAACGACTTCAAAACAAAGCAATACGTATAATCATAAATTCTAATGCAAGGGCCTCAGCAAATCCTTTATATCGCAAATTAAATATCCTTAAAGTTTCTGATCTATACAAGTTTGAAATTGCTAAAAGTATGTACCAACACTCCAAGCAATCACTTCCTTCCTGTTTCAATACTTTCTTCAATAACCTTACTGACATGCACAATCGGTATACGAGGGCCATAGAGAAAAAGAACCTTTATCTTCCTAAATTTTCGATAATCCGTGGTCAAAAATCGATACGATACCAAGGGGTCAAAATCTGGAATACGATACCTGTAGAGCTTAGAAATCTAACTTTCAAGCAATGCAAATCTAAATTTAAAAGCATGATTTAAAAAAAAATTACATCTAACAAATTACTACATTTCGCAATAAACTAGTAATTATGGCTGTTGAAACTGATTGAAGCTGCTTTGATTGCAGGATATGCTGAAAGATTGGCTGAACGCTGTGACTTTGCAATATTTGAAATGTTTGTTTGTGATCACCTGGTGGCTGCTTGACTTAGAAGACCTTAATCGGTCATTTCGCAGTCTTCCCGGAACACATTTTAACCATGTATCATAATATTGTAATTGTAATTTATGAGTATTTTTTTGGCGTTTGCGTTTTGTGTTTCTCAAAATAAATCTAATCAATCAATCAAATCAAAAAAGTAAGGCTTGCCCGCCTTTTGTTTGTGGCTCTTCTTTTGAACAGTAATAATATTGTATTTTTACATCGCACAAATTGTTATTCACGCCTATCGTGATCCTACAATTCGTACAAAGTGTTATTGAAGTGTATTATTTTCTCACAACAGTTAGTTTCAAAGCTAACTGATTCTAACAGCATGTTTCGGTGTACAGGTCAGCCCTGCTGATGAACTTTGTTTAAGTGAAACTCGAGTCCACTAAGAGATTAATTTTATTTAACAACTTTTTTTCGTTTTAGACATTATAATATGCTTAATTTGAGAGAAGTTGAGTTTGGCGTAAGTGGTGTATCAGTACCTTTACTCAGCTTAAATTACTGTGTTGGCCTAAGCCCAGGGTGATGCGATTCCTTGCGCTGTGTTGACTCCTCTCTACACTGACGATAAAATCAATTGACTTCGAAAGATGCTATTTTGCCCACGGCTGCCCTTCCTCTCCTGCGTCCAAGGTTGCAAAATTACCCATTTTTAGACATGGAACCAGGGGCGGATCCGGGAATGTGGAAGATGTATCCCCCACCAGCCATTTTCATCCGTGTTGTTGAAAATTGCAGTTTTTCCATAATTTCGAACCTCTTCGATAACAGTAAGTCTTACGCCTTAAGCACGCATAAATCGAAAATGTTGGAACACAATAGGTCTACATCATATTTGGTGAAGCTCATCAAAATTAGGGGTAAATCATTTAAGCAAAGTTTGCCTAAAAATTGTTCAAACAGCACTAAAATGGCCATTGCAATATTTAAATTTTTAAAAATTTTTGGGGAAACAATCCCTCGGAGCTCCCTAGAGCCGTTTTTGTTCCGCAGCTTCAAATTAATTCTGCCGAAAAATACGTCAAAATCTGGTGTTCCATCCCCAAAAGAATTTCTGAACACGCCGCTGACCTGAAACATGTTCAAAATGCTTATTTACGCGCTTTTCCGGGTCTAACATCTGACATCTTTGTGTTTAGTTTACAAAAAAATCAAATCATTATTATACTTGCTGTATTACGCCGAAGCGTGTGTCGAGTGGCAGGGTCCATCTCCGCAGCATAGGGCATAGACGACACATAAATGTCGCACCGGTGGCGAGCCGTTGGCGACATTGTCGTTTTGATCGGCCCGGGAATCGAACCCAAAACCTCCCGCGCCGATGGCAATGCCCTTAATTACTACGCCAATTGGCCAGTCGTGTTCAGTCAACAATCAACTTAATTTAAAATTGCATCTCCCTTACAAAATTTTCTGGAGACAGCAATATGAAGCTGTGACGATGTAGGACGTGCTGTATCAGTACGATAAGACGTGCTGTATCAGCACACTATTAAACAGAAATCAACAGTTATTTAATGCTGAAAATATCGTGTATCATTGTGTTTCATTTTATTAAATTGTTTTGTTTTTTGCAATTGTAGTGACACTCCAGACAGAGTTTGTGACTCTCCCTTAGTTCTATATTACCGCATATGACTCTTGAATTAAAACTTTGCTGATCCCTATTTGTGGGGTGTTAATTATAATTAGCGAATAAGAAAATGTTGACGCGACTGAGTGGACTTCTCAGACAACAAACATCACTGTAGTTCACAAATTGCTACAATATATAAATTCTTATATATAAACATTCACAGCAATTTATTTAAGGTATCATAGCAGCAGATTTTCTTGACGAGCTTCTCGGAATTTTTTTTTTTTTGTGCAAAATGCTATGGTAGATGCGTTTGACCCATCGCGTTTTGTACTTCACGAACACTTAGTCTCATTTTCTAATTTGTCTTTCTTGTCCAAGTTTAATTGAATTCCGAAAATATTTCCATACGCTATTGCAGTTTTCAATCCTATGTCAACAGTGGGCATGGACTCATCAGCATCTAGTTTTTTTATGTTGAAATAGATAAACAGAGGATTAACCAGAGTTAGAATTACGGCTACTAACAGCCCAAAATTGATATAGTAAAACGAAGGGTCCACAGCTAAAGCAAGCTCAAATAAACCATATTGCAGCAAAATGGCTAACGCAGTAGCGACATTCTGTATACCAAACAATTTTCCGACGTGTTCTGGTGGAAAGTTTACGGCTATAAATATTGAATTCGATCCGAAAGTAAAGCTCATCGTTAAAAGTTGAAATATGAACGTGCCATAAGGACTTCGTATGATTACCATTACAGAGAGCATTATGCTTAAAAAAGAAGTAAGTAACAAAATCACCACGGACGCTTTCAAATTAACCACCTTCATTTTTTGTGTTCTTTTTTGTAGTTGTTTAACAACAGCGTCAAATATAATTCCATCAATGGAAGAGACGATTGCACCAAAAAGCAAAATAATTCCAAAATCGTCTGTAAGTTTACTAATTTCATTCTGGTTCGCTATACCCTTCAGCCATTGCTGTAAAGTCCCGTTTACAAAATTGAATCGGAAAATCGTCACAATAGTATGTAAGCTATTGGTCCAAAATACAGGCTGTTGCAAGCATTTCTTGAACGAAATTTCCGGTTTATTTGATTTGTTTCGATGTTCGATAACTTTTTGGGTCATTTTTTCCGAAGCACCAACTGCAATCAACGATACTGGTACACACTGCTCAGCAATTGATGGTTTTTTGAAGCATTTCCATTCTTTGTATCCGTATTCCAAGGCTGTTGAGTTTGGAATTGGATATGGTATGTGCATTTTTGGCATGAGCACAAAAGTTCTTATCCATATAAAGATTGTGGCAATGCAAATCATCCACAAAATTAAATTTAGATCAGTGCCCGCATCATACCCTTTTTTGACAAGGAAGAAAAGGAGAGCTGACGAAATGACAGTTCCAGGCAACATCGATAGTATTAAACCCCGAAGTGACTTAGCGAGGTTGGCTATTTGAACATTGCTAAAGAATAACCCAGCTCCTGATATACCAAGCAAAGCTAACGATGGATAAATTAAAACTGATGAATTTCGAGTTGAAATGGCAAGGAGTATTGATCCCAGTGTGAACCCCAACGAAACAATTATCCTGCAAAACCACGTGCCAAACCGATCAAGTAAATATCCGAGTGGAAATGATACTAAGTATAGCAAAGAAACTGCAATAGTATAAGCCAAATTGAAGTTTGCTTGTGATTCTTCACATGATGTTTCAACTTGAGCGCTCACCAATGACATGCTGGCTTCATTGAGGAGGCTGTTGTTGCATAAGTAAGTGAAATAGCCTTCAACCTGAAGGATGAACTGCAATGACGGCCATCCAAGCACTATTCCAGCGAAGCACAAGGTTTCTAAACACCCAGTTACAACAGTAAGCCAGTAGTGAAAATGCATCGGCATCTTACTTGTTGGTATCTGCTGAGATATAAATAATGCAAAAAGTGATTTTCATTAAACTCTGAACACGTATATGAATGTTACTAGTAGATGCTGGCTGAAACTGTTAAAGTAATATTTTATTGTTTGCTAGCGGGGCTTGTTGGGTGATGAAAACTGACAAAAATTTGTTGAAATTGCTCTGGTAGGCTACTTTGATAGATGAGTTAGCTTCCTGCACACTACTTGCTTTGTATCATCATACTTGGCTGAAATTCTTCACGGAAGTTTAGTTTATCTGGCGGTATTTTACGAAAAATCATCACTTTATATACTTACACACAGCAGCTAATTATCATAAGTACGTCTTCTATTTCAAAATTTCATCTTCTGTATGATCACTTGATGTTCGCGTGAACAAAAATCGTGCAAAAGTTATCGGTATGTTGCTTTAACAATTAGCAAGACGTACCCTGATTTGAAAACATTATCGAGAAAACGTGATTGTTTTTGTCATTAATGTTGGGTCGCTGCTTTTCTGCTGAATGTTAAAAGCTTCATGAGCTTGCTACAACCTTTACAGTCGCACTTTCACATCACGCTAAGTGGTTTAAAATTTTTCCTTAGTTTTGAAAATGATTGCTTAAAAATATTTTTTATCACTGACCGATTATCTTTTGTGATCAAACTTTAATCACTGTACATGGACACTCTAATTTCATCGTGCTTTTATATTTTAATAATGTTTCAACACACCGGCCGGTTATAGCGCAGTGTTGAAGATGTCGCTGCCGATGCGGAAGGTCTTAGGTTCAATGCCCAGGCAGGTCAAATCGAATACAGTGTAATCAACGGCTAGCCGCCGCTGCGATGATTCTTCGGAGCTGTGTTGCCCAGGCGCTAAGTTACGGGGTCGGGCCCCGCCACTCGCTACCAACCTTTGGTACCACAGCGAGTTAATGAAACGAGTAGGCCTATTGTGAAGATTTGATTTTTTTACAAAAATTTTGTGTGCGGCCATAGTTACTGCAGATCCACTGTATTTAAGGAAGCTCCTGCTTACCAGTTGCTTCACAGCAGCATCAATGACAAAAATGCAGTTTGAGCGAAACACATCAGAAAAGTTGGAATACCGGTATTGTTGCATCGCATGGTAATAAAAGTTTCTCCAAATAAAATTAAAAAGTTGGACCGAACGGAAAAACATGACAGCAGTTTCGGCAAGCTCTGCACAAAGAAAAGTCGGGTCGTTTCAAAAAAAAAAAAAAGAGTTCACTTTTTCTGCAATCATCCAACGTCAAGCGTAGCGCACCAGAAAAGTTTGACTACCGGTATGCCAATTATTGCATCACAATGAAAGTTTTTCAAGATTTTATAAGCAGGTTGGACAGCACAGAAAAACATGAGAGCAATTTCGGCAATCTCTGTATAAGAAAAGGCGGTTCGTTCCGAAAATAGAGGTTTTCATTTCTTTTAAAATCTTCAATGGGGAGGTTTTGACCTCCAAAACCCCCCCGTGCGTACGCCACTGCATGCTGTGCCGTAATTGCTGCCTTTTTTCGGTTTGTTTCACTGCATGCATGTGCTTGATGTTATACAGTTTTATGCTTGATTTAAGTATGGGTAAAGGATCATCCTTCAACGTTTGGACTAGAAACTTTGTTTCCACCTTTAGAGCCGGTGGAGTTTTATGCTTGACCTATTGGCCAATGAATGTTGGTCTATCAACAAAAATTATTTTAACAATTGAATTGGTGATGCAGCTAAAGAGACTATTATGTCAAAATAGAGAAAATCGACTACTCGTCATTGCTTGAGAAGCTTTTCAGAGATTCTTTTGCCATGGCAAGTTTAGGTAGTTTTGTTGTTTCTCTCAACATCACTTCGGCTTTTGCAGCATCTGGAAATTGTTTAGCACGTTTGAGCTGTGGTTTTGAAGCCCCCTTTTCCGCCTTTATTTTACCAAATAAGTGAGTTTGACAGAATCTGTGCATGCTTTTCTGCACAATGCTCATACTTTGCAATATCACCTAACTAGACCTTCGCCTTAAAAATGTTCGACTGACCTTTACGTTGCGAAGATCAACGTAGAATAGAATGGCCTGACTGACAGCTCCAAGCCCCGATAACTTCCCGATAAGCTTTCTAATTTATGTCATAGTTTATGCTAGCGAACTTTAGATGGCATACTACAATGACAGATTATGTTGATATTATATTGAACAGAAAATTTAACTGTAATTGAGGATAACTGCGAAGTGAGCTCGCGCCTTTCGAGTCAACGACCACCCAGTTAGCATGTCAGATGCGATTGGCTCCAGTCGTGATCGTAAATCGACTGATCCAGTTGGATCTGCAACCTCCACGCGGTACTGCTAGGCCATGTCGCTGACCAGCGTTGGCAATGCAATCATAAATTTGCTTTTCTACGTTACATGTATACCTATTCACAAAAAAAACTGCCACAGTATGGCGCATTTAAGAATCTAATTAATCACTAGATGGTAGCAAAAAGCAAACTAATTGATACCATTATCGTATCAGCATTGCTGCTTGTGAAATAAAAATTTGAAGCAAATGCCGACCTAGATTTTTCTTCGGCTTAGCCAGCGCTTTATATCATATAAAATCTTATTGACAGCTGTAGGTAAAATGGCCAACTGGTATTGTGTCAATGCAAAGTGTCAGAGCAAGTCCAAGCGGAATGAGTTACAGATTTTTTGCGGAAATGGGCACAATTTCGTTAATTCGTTAGTAACGAAGGTAACTTTTTCATTAACTAGTTAATTCGTTAAATTTCTTTTTGAAATTAACGGATTAAATTAACTTCCGTTAGTGCTTGGTAACTTCCGTTAAATTCTTGTAAATGCTCATTTTTCTTATTGTTGGTTGAGTTTGACATCGATAAACTAGCAAAATACGACCAATGAGGTCAAACATCGAGATAAAAACAACAAAACATATTGTTTTGTCAGCGGAAAAATTGCTTAAATGCTTACGCAAACATTGATATTAAAAAATTTTCAGCTTTGTTTTTAAAGAAATGGCGTTTTTAGCAAAATTAACGATTTAACGAATTTGATTAACTTCCGTTAATTGGAGGTGAATTTAACGAATTATGAAATTTACTTTAACGGAGGTATATAACTGTGTTAACAAAGTAGTGGTTAACGAAGCTAAGGTTTTGCATTAACTTGCCCATCTATGATCTTTTGTGTTAGGCTCGATTCATCATCTATTTAATGACAAGATCACGTTTGACGCATATGGCGAATGTATGTTGCATCTGATAGGACAAGGTGATTCCCAATCTTCACCGCATTGTTGAATTTCCTGTACAATGCTTTAAAAAGATTAGCCTAATCTACTTCAGTGCTTTTCGACCGGGTGATTAGTACACTCTACTAGGGTGTAGCAAAATTTTTAAAGGGTGCACACTGCACAGCACACCATTAGGGTGCGGTGAAAAAATAAAATTTTTGAGTTTTGAAAAGTGGTATTTATATTTGTCGCCAAATATGGAGCAAATAACATTGGAACTAATTTTAGGTTGGTGCACCCTCTAGTGGCCGTGCACATCTGCCAAACGATAAAAACTTGCCAATTTGGCCATATCTTGAAAACCAGTTGAGCTAGAAAGTTGGTTTTGGGCTCAAAAGATGCAGAACTAGCATTTTCCTATCTGCTCTAAGAGAAACTTTCTTTCTAAACTAACCAGACAAAAAGTTGTAGGTAAAAAACAGCTTTTTTGATGAAAATTATGCATTTGCGCGTATGCAGTACCGGTAGTCCATCTTTGCAGTTGGTAAGACTTCCAAGAGTTAAAATAATTGCCAAGTTAGTTTTAGTTGGTCTAATTTATTACCTGGTGCTAGTAATATTTGCGTGCAGCTATGCATATGTAGAATGTGGATGTAGCATTTGACAAATATTATCTATGCAATACATGTACCGAAATAAAAGTAGACATATGTAAGCACATAACAATACTGTGCTTAAATGATATCAATATAATTCTCACTATAACCAACCTACAACCCTAGATTGTCAATGCTGATGTCCGAAGGCTTTACTTTCGGAAGGAATGCTATTGCTATATCAGTGTACTATATATCCCTAGATTTATACCGGCACTGGCACCCTAGTTAAGTTGTAGCAGATTGGTATACTATTCAGATAATTATTTTAACTCTTGGAAGTCTTACCAACTGCAAAGATGGACTACCGGTGCTGCATACGCGCAAATGCATAATTTTCATCAAAAAAGCTGTTTTTTGCCTGCAATTTTTTGTCTGGTTAGTTTAGAAAGAAAGTTTCTCTTAGAGCAGATAGGAAAATGCTAGTTCTGCATCTTTTGAGCCCAAAACCAACTTTCTAGCTCAACTGGTTTTCAAGATATGGCCAAATTGGCAAGTTTTTATTGTTTGGCAGATGTGCACGGCCACTAGAGGGTGCACCAACCTAAAATTAGTTCCAATGTTATTTGCTCCATATTTGGGGACAAATATAAATACCACTTTTCAAAATTCAAAAATTTATTTTTTCAGTGCACCCTAGCACACCATTTAATGCATAATGAAGTAGCGTCCTAATTAGGCAGATCCCCGAACTTTGCCATCTTTTACTCCTTGCAAGATATTTGCGACAGAGACCGCTCTTGAAAGAATTTTTTCAGTCAACGGCTATTTGAACATTGCTGAAGAATAACCCAACTCCTGATGTACCCAGCAAAGCTAACGATGAATAAATCATAACTGATGAATTTCGAGTTGAAATGGCAAGTAGTATTAATCCCAGTGTGAACCCCAACGAAACAATTATCCTACAGAACCACGTTCCGAACCGATCAAGTAAATATCCGAGTGGAAATGATACTAAGTATAGCAAAGAAACTGCAATAGTATAAGCCAAATTGAAGTTTGCTTGTGATTCTTCACATGATGTTTCAACTTGAGCGCTCACCAATGACATGCTGGCTTCATTGAGGAGGCTGTTGTTGCATAAGTAAGTGAAATAGCCTTCAACCTGAAGGATGAACTGCAATGACGGCCATCCAAGCACTATTCCAGCGAAGCACAAGGTTTCTAAACACCCAGTTACAACAGTAAGCCAGTAGTGAAAATGCATCGGCATCTTACTTGTTGGTATCTGCTGAGATGTAAATAATGCAAAAAGTGATTTTCATTAAACTCTGAGCACGTACATGAACGCTACTAGCAGTGCTGCAGTAGGACCAAGGACGTTAAGGTCGAGGCAAAGGACATCAAATTTTTGTCGAGGCCCAGGCTAAGGACATGTAAGTCGACGCGAGACGCTAAGGCCTACAGTCAAGGACAAAGTAATAAAATTGCAAGAAAACAACGATCGCGGTTTCTGCTCATGTCATGTATGTTATTCTGTTTAAGTTAATGGTTTCCGAAATGCAACATCAAAAATAAATTGCGTGGCAAGTGTTACTGCTGTTTTCATTTTCCACAATCTTCAAACCAAGTCAATAATGTTGTCACGTTACGCCTGTCCATTACACTGTCTACTTTTATCCCCTGCCAGTCGAGCTTGGTGTTAGTCGTTATTTAGAACATTTTGGATCAGTAGTTCTTAAACTTGTGGGAGATATTGAACCCAACAAGTGTCATGTGCAGGCATGCACCGAACCCTTAGTTATAAGCAGGAGCGGATCTAAAAAATTTTGATGGGGGGATGCAGTTTTGAATTAAACTGAATATTAACTAAGTACAAAGTCGTAATACGATTAGACCCGGAAAAGGGCGTAAATAAGCCATTTGAAAGTGCTGCAGGTCAGAGGCGTATTTAGAATTTTTTACGAAGGGGTGGAGCACCATGTTTCTACAGTTTCAAGCGTAGTATTTTTCCGACAAAGTTAATTTGAAGCAAATTGAGGAACAAAAATGTGACTCTAGAAGGGTCTGGGGGCATGTTCCTCTGTAAAATTTTTAAAAATTTAGATGCAGTAATGGCCATTTTAGTGCTGTTTGAACGATTTTTATGGCAGAATTTGTTTAATTTTTTTGCACCTAACTTTAAGTGCTTCACCAAATAAGATACATTTTGTTCGCACATTTTTCATTTATGCGTGCTTATGGCGTAAAGATCATTGTTATCAAGGAGATCGAAATTATGGAAAAATTGCATTCACCGAAAATAACGTTGAAATGGCTGGTGGGAGGATGCATTTCCCACATCCCATCTCCCTGATCCGCCCCAGGTTATAACTTATAATTTAAAAACTCAGTGTGAACTTAGTTGCTTATGAAATATTTTTATTCAAAGAAACAGGACTTGCAAAACATGAATTTCTCTCAGAAATACTAATTCGCTAGCGGTACAACTTTAGGCTTGCCTTTTTGTTATTTCTGTGAACTGCATATTTATGTAAACTTATTCTGATCTTGGCCAAACCCCTGGGGCTCGGCCAAACCCAGATTAAGAACTACTGTTTTAGATTAACAGCTTGCGTTTTAGTGAAAACAAGTTGCAAAGTTGAATTTTTGAAAATATAGAGTCCTCGATCTGAGAGTAGCGTAAAACCCAAGGCCGACGAGAGCTGAGGCCAAGGACAACACGGTCGAGGCCAAGGACTTCACAAACCTGTCCTCGAAGACGTCCTCGAGGCCAAGGATATTTTCCTGGACTACATCACTGGTTACTAGTAGATGCTGGCTCAAACTGCTTTAGTAATATTTTATTATTCGTTAGCGGGGCTTGTGGGGTGATGAAAACTGACAAAAATTTGGTGAAACTACACCAGCAGCCCTCTTTGATAGATGAGTTATCTTTCTACACACTACCAGCTTTGTATCATGCGTTTCTGAAATTCTTTCTTAAAGTTCAGTTTAACTGGCAGTATCATACGAAAAATCATCTCTTTATTTACTCTCATACAGCAGCTCATCATTCTAAGTACGTCTTTATTTTGAAATATCACTTTTTATATTATGATCACTTGCAGCGTTCCCTCTAAGAGCTTGCTTAGTGTGCGCTGAATGGAAGGTAGTGTGAGCTCCAAAAAAAAGGTCTGCGCGGAAAATTTGAAAAAATAAAAAAGAACACAACATTTTAAACGAATACAGCATTAATTTATACACTCAAATTACAGCAATAGAGAAGCACAAGTGTAGACAAAAAACGACGTTTAGTTTGTAAAATGAAGGCTGGATGATCACAATTCTAACAAGTATACTGATGTCTGCTACTTCTTAATAAGTTCATGTAACAGCATCTGTTGTGTTGCTGAATGTTAATGACAAATTTAGCCACCAACAACCTGTTTCACTCTGATAGAGATCCTCAGGTAGAGTTATAAAATGAAAATTATTCAAAAGCAATTAATGTGCGAAAATTTTGCTGAAGTAAAGCATATTTGTCATCATCAGACGGAAGCAGGTTTTGAACTCCTGAACCAGACAGGCGCCAAATAGAGCTACGCACCTTGCCACTTTGTGGGCTGGGAACGGTATCTTTGCGATTAACTTAACTATTTTAATTCCTAGCCTTAAGTGAACTTACGGTAGCCTACGGCATAAGTACCTGAAATCGCATTAAAATCTCATCTGCACCCGTGGCCTTGTGGTAACTGGCAAGGCGCGCAGCTGTTTCTGCCAAGGTCACGGTTTTATCTACCCCTTACCTACGATTTCATTCTCTCCTTTAACCTCATGTGTTCTGTCTATTTTTCATTTAAACACACAACTAACTATCACATGCCTTGTGCTTGTTAGCAGAGTTGGGGAGTAACGCGGTACTTTTTTAGTACCGTTATCGGTATCGTCGGTACTTTTTAAAAAATGTACCGTTTTTGGTACCGTCGTTACTTTGTAGACCGTTTTACTCGATATTTCGGTAACTTTTTTTGAGTCAACTAAAGAAAGCAAAAGCGGAAAACTTTCTGGTTTTTTCCGCTAATTAATTGTTGTAGATCAGTGGTCGGCAGCCACCGGGCTGCGACTCCGTGCGAAGTTTGTGACCGGTCGGTATGCGTTTTCAGAATAAATGCTTTGAATTTGAAACATTTTATAACGTTGGACGCAATTTCAGTCGCCAACGAATTTTCGCGGTTTTCACATAATAAACACTCAGTTTAGCGAACTATTTATCGAAAAAGGGCTTGCAGTGAGTGCAGTCACTATGGACAATGCAAAATTGCTTTCGCACCTTATGTCTAAAAGCAGAAGCTTGGCTAAAATAAATGAAAGGAGGCTGCAACCATTATTTGTTAGAGAAATTATAGATTAAAAGTTAAGTTTTAGCACCTTATTACAGGGTCAAAGGGGGGCATGGCACCGTAGCCTCTCCCTGCGTGCGCCTATGACGTCAATTCCCCTATAAAGGCAGTTTTTTTAAATTCCCTAGAGGTGCCGTTACAGAATTCTTAACGCTAAAAATATGCAATCAATGTGGCCCGCTGTGCTTTACCGGTTACTACCAATATTGTTAAGAATTGATTTCTATTACGAATTCTACTACCAATATTGTTAAGAATTGATTTTTGAATAGAAATAAATTCAATAACGATGCGAATCAGTGTTTCAAAAAGTGCTGGATAACTGAGTTTATTTAGAGCAAATATACAAATTCACTCACCACAGTTTAATAACATCTATCTAAAACCTGACAGTCTGTTTCACCCAAAAGGGATCATCAGGGGTATCTTATTTAAATAAAATCTATTCTATTTGAATAAGATAGAGAAAAACAGACTGCCGGGTTTTAAATAGATGTTTCTAAACTGTGGTGAATTTGTAGAAATAAATTTAGATTTATTAGCAACATACCTATTTAATGATCTTTCAAAAACTTTTACAAATGTGTTGCAAATAACGAAATTTTATAAAAATTATAAAAAAATTTCTCAATGCCAGAGCTGGGCAAACTGCGGGCCGCATGCAGATCTTTTTTTGTTTCTTACCGATTTTTAGTGGAAAAATAGTAGATCTGCGGACGTGTAGTGCTTTGAGGGGGCAATTTGGACCCACACTTTCCAAAAAGGGGGATTGTGTAGAAAAAGTTAAATCCCACTGGTCTAGACTACATGGAAAAAATTTATTTCTGTGTTATTGAATCAAAGTAAAACTTTAGACCTGCAAATTCTGAGAAAAATGTAGATTTTAATTCATCTAAAAGTTCTGAGTATGCTGCTACTGATACACCAACCTCTAGTGAAAGTGACATTAAAAATGAAAACATTCTCCTTCAACACAATGATGAAATTCTCTCAGCAAGAACCTTTGCTACATTTTTTTCGTATATAGGCCATAAGCTCTTTCACGTCCTTAGCATTGTTCGAATGTAGCAACGTAACCGGATAAGCAGGGTTGTGACAAAAGCCTCTGCTCTCCACGGCGAGTTCCTGATGATGATATGTAGGGACTGACTTGTAAACAGTAAGTCCCTACAGATACTCGTTATACCTAGCCTCATAACTAACGAAGGAGACTAACAGATTATTATACATGTTGCCATACATGAGAATGCTTGTTTTAGTAAGCGTGGCGCTGTCACCTCGTTGATATCAGAGGTGTAAAGTAACGAAAGTAGCTCTACTTAAGAAGCCTACTCAAGTAGAATTTGTCAGTAACGAGTACTTTTTAAGTAGCTTTATTTTTGAATACTTTCTACTTTTACTTGAGCAATATTAGCAGAGGGTAACGCTACTTCCCTACTTTTTGTATTAAAAGTAGTTTTGTAAGCTTGATAGTGTTTTTTAATGTTTTTGATTAGCAACGTTGAACAAAATGCAGGCTACCAACCGTGGTGAGAATGTGAATATGCGTCTTGTGTCGGCTGTCGATACATACAGGTACAATCGGAGTCAAGAGAGCGAACTAGCAAACTATAACTTAGTATAGATTTCTGCGCTAATGGTGTGCAGGGTTGCAAATCTATGTTGAGCATTGGGAGGGATGATTTAGCAAAACTGACCATTTTTCGATATTGGGGGAGATGTAATTTGGTTCGGTAGGCTTATTATACATCGTACGGGGAATTTTCCACTTCCATGAAAAATATTAGGGGGGTGCTGCCGGATTGTTGGGGGGAATACATCCCCCCTGGATTTGCACCCATGCAGGTGTAAGTTACTTTCTTTTAGTTAGTTATTTTTCTCATATAAAAGAGTAAGACAAGATCGTGTTCAGTCAGGTAGTTTTTGGAGCGATTTGTGATTGAGCCGTAGGTCTACGTAATGGTAATACTAAGCATTGGAAGATCGCTGTTGGGCAGTTATGGTTGGGTTAGGCCAGGGGTGGGCAAGTTTTTTAGTCGGCGGGCCATTTGTGGAAAGACGAAGTCCTTCCCGGGCCGGATTATTAGATGGATCGAGTTCAATATCTTCAACAACTGCTATTGTCAGGGTCGCTGTGATTGGAAGAGCAAAAAAAAGGTTTACACGTCCTCAGATGTCGTGTTTACTACCAAAAATATCGGTGAAGCAGTGGCGAGAAATTTCAAAAGGGGGGCCATAATTTTCACAATTTTTTGATCGTTTTTTTATTCGGCAGAACTACTTTAAAGCTGATTGAGAAACGAGAAAGGTTCTAGAGGGTGCGGGGGTATTTTCCCCCGGAAAATTTTTGAAAATTTTACATGCTGTAATGGCTATTTTAGTGCTTTTTAGATAATTTTCACGCAAATTTTGTTTAATTTTTTTGGCCCCAATTCTGAGTGCTTCGCCAAATATGATGCATTTTGTTTGCACATGTTTGATTATGCCTGCCTAAAGCGTAATCGTGATCAAAGAGGTTCGAAATTATGGAAAAATTGTATACATCAAAAACATTTTTGAAAATGACTGATGAGAGGATGCATACCCCTCATCCTACCCCCCTGGATTCGCCCCTGGCCATAAGCTACAGAAACCATCAAAAAAGTCTGACATACTTGGCATGGCACAAAGACCCCCCCTCCTAAATACGATCCTGCGGTGAAGAGCAAAAGAGGTCTACTTGTCCGCAGATGTCCTATAAAAAAATAAAAGGTCTTCGGCTTGATTTGCGATAGGAGTTTATATTTCTGTAAGCGCCGGCGGGCCGCATAAAATGATCTCGCGGGCCGTATGTTGCCCATGCCTGGTTTAGGCTAACATTTGACAGTATGTTACGATGTAGCTCCAACGAAATGGGACAATTTTTTTTTAATCAAAAATTTCTACTTGGGTACTTGAGTAGTTTTATAACCTGTCTACTTTTACTTGCTTAGTTCAATCGCTCAGTACTTTCTACTCTACTTGCACTACATTTTATTGCCAGTAACAATACTTTTACTTGACTCTTGTTTCTGACTACTTTTTACATCTCTGGTTGATATCACCGATGTGTTCGCTTGCAGTATCAAGATTCGCGTGAGGCTACAACTCAGACCTTACACTAGTACCAGATGCGACAAAAAGCTTGATAAGGCTTTAATTTCGTTGCTTTGCAAACGAAAACCAAAACAAAAATTAATTTTTAAGAAAAAAATTTTCGCTTCAAAAGCACCAAAAATCGGTACCGAGCATCGGTATTTTGGCAAGTTTTTAAAAATGTACCGTTATCAGTACCGACGGTACTTTTTTGGCAAAGTATCGGAACCGATATCGTCGTTACTTTTAAAGTACCGAGTGCCCAGCTCTGCTTATTAGTTTAACCCTTGTCGAAACAGTACTTCCACAAAACATCTCCATTTTGTCAACAACATGCCGTTTTCTTTTCACGAGTTTTCATGGCAATGTGTTCTATTTACATTAAGATTGTCAAGCGATTATGACACTACTGTATTTTTAGTTAGCATGCTCTATTGATTACTGGCATAGAAGAATTTCATGGTATCATTGTACCTTGAATTTGTAAAACGATACTGTCAAATTTCAAATGTGGGGCTTTGCTTCCGATTAAAAGCACTTATTTAGCTTGTCTTGCTGTCAATACTTAAGCAGTGCGCGGCAGAACGAATGCACTGGGCGGGGGTTCTCGGCCAGCTGCGCGCTTGGAGGGAACGTAGTTCAATTGATGTTTACGTGAACAAAAATCGTGCGAAAGTTATCGATACGTTGCTTTAACAGTCAGCAAGACGAACCCTAATTTCAAACCATTAACGAAAAAACGTGATTGTTTTTGTCATTATTGTTAGATTGCTGCTTTTCTGCTGAGTGTTAAAAACTTTATGAGCTTGCTACAACCTTATGCAGTAGCACTTTCACACCACGCTAACTAGTTTAAAATTTTTGCTTAGTTTTGAAAATGATTGCGGAAAATACTTTTCATCACTAACCGGCTATGCCTTTTGTGGTCAAATATTAATCACTGCACATGGACAGACAAGTTTTATCGTTCGCTAAAATTAAAAACAATGTCATTTGCGATAAATCATCGACCTTTGTATTAACTTCTCACAGTGGTCACTGTAAACAAAGACCATGCGCTGTGTTGTTTCAATGATTTTAAGTCGGCCTGTACAGCCAGTAATGTTCTCGCGGTACCGAGTTGTATTAGTTTAAGGCAGGGGTGGGGAACCTGCGGGCCACATGCTGCCCGCTTAGGTTTTGAATGTGGCTCGTGTCAGAACTTTGTTAAGTGTACGACACATACTGGTGGTTTCTTAAAAACTGCTTCAGATTCAACTACATGCTGGATATGTAACATGAAAACGGCGCAAACGTTTCTGATTTAACGTTAAAAAATAACTCACCATGAATGTTCAGCAAATTCGCGACGTAATATCGTGCATTTTTAAGGCAAATTTTAAAAATTAAAAGGAAATGTGGCCCGCTGAAAATATGCAATCAGTGTGGCCCGCTGTGCTTTACCGGTTCCCCACCCCTGGTTTAAGGCGTAACTTAAAGAGCGAGTAAATGCGAATTGTTGCTGATATAGCATGCCATATTTGCCGTCTTGCAGTTTTTAAGTTGTTTAAGTTTCTATGGTTTGTTTCATAGCATGCATGAGCATGGTTAGTTTTAGGTTTGGTTTACGTGTTGGTGGAAAATTGCATCCTTGAGTATTTGGGTTAGTATATTTATTTTCATGTTTATTCTGTGGTTGAGTTATTGTCTGAAAAAATGCTAATTTTAAGTTAATCTATCAAAAAAATTTTAGCAACTAGATTGGTGATGAAGTTGAAGAAGTGGTATTACCTTGGATAAGATTTTAGGATACGAACTTTACGTAACATATTACAATCAAATAATCAATCAACATATTGAACAGAAATTCAACAGTCATTGCTCGCTGCGAAGAAAGCTAGCGCCCTTCGAGTCAACAGCCACCCAGTGTACATGTTAAATGCGATCGGCTCAGGCCGGCTACTAAACTCATCACGTAGGATCTGTAACCTGTCTGGGGTAGTACCGCTTGAACATGTCGCTGACAAACGTTGGCGATTTAATTACGGATTTGTTTTTCATTGTTACGTACAATTTCACAAAAAAAAAGATTAGCACAGTATGGTGCATTTATGAATTTAACTAATCGCCAGATGGTAGCAAAGAACAAATCTGGTTGATACCATCATCGCATCAGCATTGTTGCTTGTGAAATAACAATTTGATGCAAATGTCCACACAGATTTTTCTCAGCATTGCCAACGTTTTATATAATTTAAAATCTTAATGACAGCAAGTCATCAATAAAAGCTGCTACAAGCAATTATGACCAATTAGTGTTGTGTCAATGCAAATAGTGTCATAGCAGGGCCAAGCGGTTTAAGTTACAGAGTTTTCATGACGGGTTATCTGTTTATTTTGTATTTAGTTGCATATTTATCCTCCTATCACAAGAAAGCGATTAATGCGCTATAAGGAGCTCGCTTAGGAGGTGCCGGCCACCTGCCTATACCACACCACAGAGCTGGGCATTTAAAAGACAATTAACGAAGCGCTACGCAAATTCCGTAAACGATTTTTTGAAGTAAAAGAGCACAATCACAAATTTCGCATCCAAAAATTAAAAAGCACAACCGCAAATTGCGCAATTAAATTTTTTAACTGTGAAAGCGCAACCACAAATTGCGCAAGCAGATTTTTAAAACGGTAAAGCACAGTCGCAAATTGCGCAAACAATATTTTTTAATGATAAACCGCAACCGCAACTGGAAAAATTTACAGCTTCACTTTTATCTTAATCATGCTATATACAAGAATGATCGGAAAAAACAGCACAAATTGATGCAATGAAAAGTACGGCAAATTGCACAAGTGGTAAATAGCAGTTAGCGCAGCGCAAATGGTGAAAAAATTAGTTTAAAATACATTTTTTCAATTACGACTAATTTTTGCGCCGTTTGAATTTCGACATACCTTCTCCAGAATAAGCGCTTGTGCAATTATTGCATCATAACAGCGCAATAGGATCAAATATATTATTTAAGCGCAAGCACAGAGAAAAACAAGATTGTACCCCAAAAAGACAATTGAATATGGCGAGCAAAAAATATTCAGTTAAAAATTATTTTAAGAAGAAGAAGAGGCAGTTTGATTAGTATTAAGGTAGCTATCAGCGAACTTAAAGATTGCCTTCCTAGGTCTACAGACTCTGCTGCAAATAATTAACTCCATATTCATCCGTAAAACAAAATAAATACCAATAACTGGAAGCAAAAATCGAACTACGGGAAGACAGCGTGAGACTTTTTGAGCCAGTGTGAGCCTTTTTGAGGCGCCTAGCAGGATCAAGATGGGGGCTGGTGCCAAAACGCCGTGCATAGCTACCTTGGCCTTCTGTTTGAAGTCGAAGTGCTCACACGCGCCTCATTGACAAGCCCATCAACAACGCTTTGCGCCTGGTGACTGGATGCCTGCGTCCCACACTACCGGACAACCTATTTGTTCTATCAGGCATCTCACCGACTGAGCTTTGTCCAAAGAGAGCCACACTGTCGTTGGCTTGTCGTGCCCAGGAGCCTGGCCATCTACTCCATGATCGGCTCACGTCCCACCCTTATGGAGGGCATCGACAGCTTAAGTCAAGACACCCCTTCGTGCCTGCTGCTCTGGAACTGCTCAGAGATGTAAGCGAACTGGACAACAGTGCAGCAAGATGGGCGGACCACAGTTGGAGCATTGGGTGGCGGGAGGGCACTTTTCGTCTACATTCATTTTTGATGATGTGGACGCTTTTCCACCTGGAATGGGGCTTCCCAGACCCGTCTGGGTCCGGCTGAACCGTCTCCGGACTGAAGTTGGCCTCTTTCGTTCATCAATGCATAAATGGGGCATGGCTTCCACAGCGTCCTGTGAGTGTGGTGCAAAGGAACAGACCATATTGTAACATCCTGTCCCTCATACCGCCATCCAAATGGGATTCGGGGTCTGCTTACTGTAAACGAGAGTTGGGCAAGGTGGCTGTCTGACACGTGCTCTGCCATTTATAGTGATGCTACTTCCAGATGCAACATCGCACCCACACGAAGAAGAAGCGTGAGCCTAACGCCTCGGCCAGAGCACATCATTTTTTTGAAGTTCTTGGCCTATTGTAATTTGCCCCTCCCCCTAAATATTCCGCTGGCTACGCCCCTGAATGTACATGCTTTAGCACACCCTGTAAGTGTGTACCATTTCAAGAATAATTGACAAGCACTGATCTAGATTTATAACAAAGTGAAATACAACTGGCAATTTTAAATTTTTTTGGTTATTGAAACTACTTGTTAAAATAATCAAAGAGACCAAATATGTGTACTTGCGTAGCTTTCGCGTCTTTTCGGTGGAAAAGAAAAACTAAACAAGTAAATTTTGATGCAAGTAATAAAAAATCTAGTTCGAACTTTTTGCGATAAGATCTAATCGTGCTACCGCGTCGTTCGTAGAGGCGCAATGACCAGTTTTGCAACTGTACAACTCGCATGGGAAGGCAAAAAATAATTCTGAATGAAAAGAAAAATGAGTTTCGGGGGCGTGGCCTTTCCTGCCTCCTCCTGTCAATTACGTGTCATTTGAGGTCGCAAATTTTTGGTATTAAAACGGTATGTTTATGTTTTGTTGATATGACTGGACCTATAATGTCTCTATGCGCTTCTGGCTTATGTGCCCTTTGGTCTTTCTTCATGCTTTTTTTCGTCGAGTAAAAGTTGTTGATATATGTCAGGGAATTTTTGATTTGTTTGTTTTGATGAACTGAAAATTTATTTCTGACTGACTTTAATCCTTTAAGCTTCAAACAAGGTGTTATCATGTTTTCTTGGGCAAAATTAAAGCCATCCATTCACTGTTTTATGTCCGAAAATATTAGTTTCTGCTACTGCTTACTACCTGCTTTCGTAGCTTGTTCCAATTTAGCAAAGACTTGACACCTTTGCTAAACGCTTAAAGTCTACATTTTAAACGAAATATCTCATTAAGCTCTTAAAAGATTTTTATTGCTTCTGCATTGGTTCCAAAACCAACTAAAACAAAAAGGTCATCACGTTTTCCGACGTCCAATTTTTCTCTCAAAATCAGGTGGCCAGCGGCCCCCTGGGTACGCCCCTGAAAGTGTTAGGATATTGAAGGACTTCCACCGAACCCCAGAGACAGCTCCGTCGAACACTAAGGGTTCGGTGGAACCCCGATTAAGATATACTGGTTTAGTGAAATAGTTTTTAATAGGTACAAATTTACAATATTTGATATTATACTGTCGTCGCGTGGACTTGAGGCTTAATAGGTGATTTATGATCGAATTGTTTTTGATTTTAACAGCTCAGACGGCCGAGTGGTAAGAGCGTCCGCCTCTTGAGCTGTAGACACGGGTTTGTTTCCGAGTCGGGTTAAACCAATGACTTTAAAATTGGTATTCACAGCTTTCCTGCTTGACGCTCAGCATTAAAGGAACAGTATGGAGAACAAGCCGGAAAGGCACTTAGCGGGATTCCCCCATTCTGGTGTGGTAGACAGGTGGCCGGCAACTCTTGCGCGAGCTCATTACGGCGCTTTGATCACTTTCTTGTGATAAGAGAATAAATGTGCAGCTAAAAAAATTTTGGGAAGTAAATTGCAGTTTCGAAACCAAGTCATTTTTGCCTTATCCTTAATTATGTCCAGTTTAAATAGGCTTAAAACACACGGGTTAATCAAATTTTTGACGTCACAATTAAAAAGCGATTATATGACTTCAAAAATTTAATTGTGATGTACCCTGTAGGGTTTTAGTTGTCAAGTATTTTGAATTTGATTGATCTTCACACTAAATCTGATGGTAGATGAGCAAAAGAGAGTTGTTAATTAGTTGATTAGACTGAACACTCCGTGTCTCGTAAGTAGTGATTGTAATGTTTCCCGACCATTGCTCCAGAGTGTCTTCAAATGTAACATTATAGTTATTTGAGCTTATCCATACAATGTTGTGACTATAGCTTGCAAAGAATAGTAAATCTATTTACTTACTTGTTTGAAGCAAGCACAATCTGCTTTTACTTCTTGAAGCCGTTTTTAATGCTCTAGTCTAGTGGTCGGCAAGCTTTTTTCGCGGACCGGCCATTAAAAAATCAAAAACGTTTTAGTGATAAAACGCTCGTATTTATTCAGAACTGAAAACCTCGATCTTGTTTTAGGCTGCTCTGACTAAAGTATTAAACTTTTTACATCGTGATGCAGTATAGTAGCTTTGCTTAAATTTTTTATAGTTGCTTTTCACACCTAATTTCTGACGTTATTCTCTCCCTTAGCTAGTTTATTTAGTTTAGCCCTATTTAATTTACGCAGAGTTAGGCTACGATAAAATGACAGCATAAACAAACGTTCGCTGTTAAATTAAATGATTTGCCTTTGTAATTTGGTCAATTTTAATGATTTTGAATAAATTTGCCATGCTGGGTCATCAGAATTGAGCTATTAAGTATTTATTTAAAAACGTCCGAAAATTGCGTCTTACGTTATAAAAATGCTTCAAATTCAAAGCATTTATTCTAAAAACGCATACAGGCCGGTAACAAACTTCGCACGGACCGGCACCGGGCCTCGGCCCGGTAGTTGCCGATCACTGCTCTAGTCTAACATGTTTAGAAGATGTTCATTTTCCGTAATACTCCTGTAATGCCCGAATCCTGTCACTTTAGCGGTGCCCATCTCCGCAACTTAATACTTGGGCAATTCAGCGGCTATACAAAGCTGCAGCGACAGTAATTCTTCACTGGCAGCACTGCTTTTTTATTTAAAAAATTTTATCTCAATTCAAATAAGCAAATTATACGTACCGGTAACTTAATGTGATGTTAAAAAAACACTTTTTGCAAAATATAAGCAGATATACTGTAGCACGTTAAAATTAGAAGTAAAATTGTTGAAATGTACTACTGTGGACAACAAAAAATAAAACACTGCTACAAACAGACAAGTTTTTCTTGACAAGCTGCGAAAAAATTCAATAAAAGTAAAAATGTGAGGCTTATGCAACGTATTGTAAATTGTAGCATATTTTCATCCATTGCGAAAGACACTTGTCAAAATCAACCATGACATTTAGTTTACCATGGCCAGACAATTAGGACATAGCTTTAACAAAAATATCAACAGCACAAAAAGTTTTCTTAGATAATGAGCCAAATACAGTAAATAAAGCTACTACCAGCTTCGTTGATCACTATATTTTGCATTTTATATACAATGCAAGGTGTGAACTTATTCAAATATAATGTATTCGAACAACTATTCAAATTCTATTTGAATAAGTTCACGTCTGGGGATTGTCACGCATTTATACGTGGCATGAAGCAGTGTGTATTTGTGTGATGCGTGTGAATTGGAGCAGCAGTTTTTTATTGATACACTTTTTAAATTATGTGAACAATTATCTCTTTTTGAAATCCAGACATTACTTCAATTTGTAGAATGAATGGTGTGCGTATACTTGACGAAACAACGTCACTACTCTTCTTGGTAAATAGTTAATTAGTCATGCAGTCAAAAGTTATTCTTAGCTAATATGGAAAATCAGAAGTTGTCGTGTCACTGTAGATTATGCATAGTATTGATCATGTTCATGGAAAACTTTTTCTGGATTAAAGATTAAACGTCAAAAAAGCTGTGATAACCAATCAAATTTCTTGAAATAATGGGCGTGGCACCGCTAGAATCTTTTGCAACGCAGATCACAGCATGAAAGGCATTTCCTGCTGAATCGCAACACAATAAATTTGTAGTTTTGAAATTGTTAATTAGACATTATTATTCTTGACCTTTTTAATATGCAGTTTCCTTCCTGGCAATTTAGATTATTTACACTAACAAAAAAAGCTTTAAACAGCCGATATACTTAATATTGCTATAGTTGATTTTCGTTGTGAAGTATGAATGCCTGGAAGTTACTTGGTAAGACGTCTCAGCAGCTCACATTACAGTTAAGACAAAGCCACTAACAGGTTATAGCAGCAGATACTTTTCTTTGGCTGGATCAGCGCTCTTCAATCAGGGTTCCGCCAACCCTCGTTCTTCTCCACAAAGTATTCACCAGAATCTAGAACTTTCTGGCCTTAAATAAATTAACAAGGCTTCCTTGATTTTTTATATTTACCCGCAAATGTGTATGTATGGGTGGATTCTCTTTTTCACAAATTACGAGAGCTAAAATACATTTTCTTTTTTTTTATTCTTATTTCATACTTTTAAATGGGGCTCCGCCACATCTTCCAAACTGGATTTAGGAAATGTCAAAAAGAATTGAACTGTGGAGACAATACTCCAAAATAACTTTGTGAGATAAAAAGAATTAAAGTGTTTTTTGTAATGATATTGTTAGCCTACTTCACGAATGCACAACTATCTTAAAGCGTCATCTGTGGTGCAGATATGAGAAAAAAAATTAATAAGTCAATAACAATTCCATTCAACAACAATCAAAACACATATTTTGTAATTTAAAAAATACTTGAGCTGGTAGATTGTGGCACAACATTTAAATATAGCAAAGTAAAGTAGTTTTTCGTCTCACACTGTTCTATTTCCAGTTTTCTTTCTTTTTGACGATTTCTGAAGAGTCCGGCTGAAAGCTTTGAGAGTGAAGCTTGTTTGTTAATTAAAAAATCGACACCTGATAAGCACTTTTGGGGTGTTGTACTGCAAAAATATATGGAAGGATTGTCGATGTCAAGGTCATATAAGTATGAGGTTGTAAAAGTTCATGTACCGTATGTTGTTGCAGTAGCTCTACATTTAACGAACATGGAAGTTCTTTAAATGTCTCCTTACTACTTAATTCACGTTGCACTTTAGAAGACTCAAGACAAGTTTTATTAATGATATTTTGAATTTTTTGCTTCAAAATATAAAGCAATAGGATGCGCTAAAGTCGAAATTGCAACAATTATAAGTACAATGTTGCTGTAGAAGAAAGTTGGGTCCAAGGATAGCGATATGTCTACAATAGCATACTGAAGCAAATTCACTAATCCGGCTATGAAATTTGTCACCCCAAAAAGCTTTCCAAAGTGTTCGTTTGGAAAATTGAATGATAAAAAGGCAGAATTTCCTCCAAATATAAATGATCTTGAAATAAGTATGAGTACAAATGATCCATATGCGCTGGGAATCACCACCAAAATAGAAAACAATATTTGTAAACAAGAAGTTGTTAGCATTGATGCTGCAGCTGCTTTCAGATGGACCACTCGTTCGTTTTCATCACGTTTCTTCAATATCTTGACAATTACATCAAGAATTATTCCATTGAAAGGAGCCACAAACACGCCAAACATCAATAGAATGCTTACAATATCGGTTAATTCACTGACTTCCTCGCTGCTTGCAAAGCCTTTGAGCCATGTCTGCAGTGTTCCTAAGAAAAAGTTTGATCGAAAACCAAGCAACGAAAAATGAAAAACATTTGTCCAGTATATTTTTTTCTTCATACACGCTTTAAATGTAACTTTCTCTTCTTGCTTTTCGTCTTTGCAGCATTGTTTTGTATCTGATGATATAGTTGTAGCCACAAGTTCATTTATCTTAATATCATTTTCGTGGTTGTGGTTATCTTTTTTGAAACAAATCCATTGTTCCCAACCATACTTAAACCGTACTTCGGGAGTCAAAATTGAAATCCTTTTTCTGGGCATCAGCAGAAAAGTTCGCAGCCACAAAAAGATGGTTAAGCAAGTCATTACTGACACAATGACACGCAGTTCAATCCCTGCTTCGTAGATTTTCTTGAAAACGAAGAAAATTAAAACAGACGAATCGAACAAACCATTGATTAAAGTGATTATCAAACCTCTCGACGAGGAAACGAAGTTAGCTACCTGGAAATTGCTTACAAGTAACGAAATACCTCCAACTCCAATCAATATTATGGATGGGTACAGTAAATCTGAAGTCTCTGAAGTTGAAACAGCAAGCAAAACATAGCCAAGCGAAAACATGGCAGTTGCAGTAGTTCGGAAAACCCATGTTCCAAATCGATCGAACAAATAACCGAATGGAAAATTGAGAAAGAGTAAAAACGATACTGCGAGAGTGTAAACTAAATTGAAATTTGATTCCTGTGTGTTGCAAAGGCTTCTGTGGCCTTCTTGATATGTTGTTTGGTTTTCTGTATCGTTGTTGTCACATAGATTAGAAAAGTAACCTTCTTTTTCAAGAACAAAATGCAACGAGAACCAACCAAATATGTTTCCACTAAACAGCAGAGATTCTAAGCAACCAGTTACAATACTCAGTACATCTTGTACAAAGACCATTTTTCAGTTGTCAGATTACGCAAAAAACTATCGCTTCAAATATCTATCGTTTATGTCAAAAGCTGAAAAGTAAAGAAATATATATGTAGGTCTGGCTTGATTGCTTCCACGTCAATGATGTCACAAGTTTTACGACCAGTTTAATTATAAGCAATCAGTGGTGGGCAGTAACTGCAGTAGTTACAAAAGTAACTAGTTACTGTAACTAGTTACTTTTTTAGTATCAGCAACTAAGTTACTTTTCTGCAAAAGTAACGGAATTTGTAACTAGTTACCACTTTAGAACCTCAAAAGTTACAGTTACTTTTATGAGGCATCTTCTTCGATTAAAAAAAATGGAAAAAATTATTCAATTTCACTCCATTCGTAATAATGAGCTTGGTTCTTTGACGAGCCCACTGAAACTAAGGCCGAATTGAAAAGAAAAATGATCAAAGCACTAAACTAGGCAACCGACTATGCTCTAGATCAGTGGTTCTCAAACTTTTTTGTGCCATCGCTCCTTTACGGTACTCTGCCTATCATCATCACCCCCTCGCCCTTATAAGGTTGTGTTCTCATAAACCTTGCAAGGGCGAGAGCTATAACTGATGAATGGGAATTACCTAATTCGCAAAGGAAAATGCGGTGAAGAGCAAAAAAAAGATTTTACACGGTTGATGAGCTATCGCCCCCCTTCGCCGCTTCTGCCCCTTTTTGCTTTTCGCCCCCTGGTGCTTCTCTTTCGCCCCCCAAGTGGGCGATATTGCCCACTTTGAGAAACACTGCTCTAGATACTTCGACAAGTAGTGACACCGACAACGACCGTGATGCGAGCTCAACTTGCTTAAGTGACAGTTTTTTGGATGTTTGTTCGCACAATCAAAGCGACGAAGATCTAGCAATGTCGATAAGTACAGAGGAGTTTCTTTTCGTTTCGCCCTCACATACTGTTAATGCAAACGCTTTTATACACGAAGAACTTATGGAACTTTTAATTTATTACGATACTGCTCTTCCTTCTAGTCATGAGCGTATTTAGGGGGGTCAAAAGGGTTATCCCCTTTTAACTTTGCCTTTTAGTAAAAAAGAACAAAATTAATGGTTCCAAGTGACTGTAGTACCGGTATGCTAGACTCTTTCAATGGTTTCTGTAGCTTATGGCCAGGAGCGGATTCAAGGGGTAGGATTAGGAGTAAGTAGGCCTATTCCCTTCACATGGCACTTTCAAAAATATTTTTGATGAGTACAATTTTTCATAATTTCGAACCTCTTCGATAGCAATAAGCTTTACGACTTAGCCTAAGCACGCATAGTCGAAAATGTGCGAACAAAATGGATCATATTTGGCGAAGCACTCACAATCAAGGTCATAAAATTTAAACAAAATTTGCCTTAAAATTATTCAAAAAGCACTTAAACAGCCATTAAAGCATGTAAAATTTTTTAAATTTTTTTTGAGGGAGCATGCCCCGGACCCCCCTAGAGCTTTTTTTGTTTCGCAATCAGCTTCAAATTAGTCATGCCTTATAAAAACTACGCTTGAAAAAAATGTCGAATTAGTGGGCCCTCCCCTCTTAAAATTTCTCGCCACGCCGCTGCTTCTAGTGCTTCAGATGAACGACTTTTTAGTATTGAAAAAGACATTTTAAAGCCGAAGCGCTATGGGCTTAGTGATACATAATCACTTTGAAATGTTATTGTTTTTGAAAGGCAATCAATTTTTATTACTGTAGCGTTTATCGTATCAGAATCGTAGCCTACTTCCGTTTGGTTTCAATGTAAAGATGAATGATTTTGGTTTGAATACACACCATGGAGCTCTAGGCCTACATGTTAAGAGTTGATAATTTTTTTTGGTTTTGCGGCATGCAAAAAAGTAAGTGTAACTTGTAACTGTAACTAGTTTCTTTTTAAAAGTAACTTGCCCACCGCTGTAAACAATGTTGAATAGATGTAAACTTGAGTCATTTTCGGTGGTTCCTGCCAACAATATTCAGCTGCTACTGTCTGCTACTAACTTCATTCTATTATTCCTATAAATTTCGTGATTGTTGGACAGTAGTCGCAAGGGTGTTTCAACACCGGCTGCTCCGTTATAACTTTTCTGTACCTGTAACAACTGAGTGGTTTCTTCATAGGATTCTCGTTGTAACGTCTTGTATTTGTGTGATCATTATTATTAACAGCTTATGACTTTGATGTCGCGATGAAAGATTAGCAAAAAAGAGAGGAAATTTTTCCTTTACTATTTTTTAACTAAACGCATGTCAGCTTTGCGGAACTGCGTTGGCAAGCGCATGTACTCGTAGTCTACTAGTCGGTTCCTTAAAGCGCTATTTTAAAATGATTGAAGTTATGATAACAAAGTTTTAGCAAAAATACTACTTGCCCATAGGCACAGAAATCAAAATTATAAAAGGAAATAATCTCAGAAAATAATATTGTCATTATCGTTTACCCGCGTTTCTGATTTTTTTCAAAATGTTGGTATTATTATGCCCAGAGCAAGTTGAATTGATTGGCGAATTTTGTATTTGAAATGATGTGCGTTAGTCTCGGGGAAAAATATCAAAAATTATTAATCAGTAGGGTGACCCTAACAGAACCAAGCCTACAAACAGAACCAAGCCTGGGTAAATTTTCTCCCTCTTTTAACTTAACCCCCACAGTAGCGTGCACGTTTGCAATTCTGTGGTGTATGCAGCTGTAAGTGACGCTGCAAGAATTCAACTTGTTTGAATCCTCTATAAGTTAATTTTTATGTAATTGCATTTCACTGACTTCTCACATTTACGTCATATTTCTAGCTTGATCTGTTGATAACTTGCTTGCGTCAATTCGATTTAATCGTGCTTCTTTACATCAGCTCACTGCACCTGCCTGCCGAATTCGCTAATGATTAGTCCTGGCAATTTTTCTTCCGCTGTTCGAGACCCGAGTGTGCTCAATGATTTATTTGCAGTGAATGAACTTTTAAATGACAATGATTCATTCTCGATTTCTAATTATTCCGATGACCCTTTGACTAAAACCGATTGCAAATACTCTTCCGCCGAAAACTTTAAAATCTTTCCTACAACCAATAATGCCTATATTTTTTCTACGTTTTGCTTAAACTTACGTTCCCTTTGCAACTCAAAAAACCTTGATAATCTGAAATGTGTCCTTGAGTCTATGAGTTCATACCCTACAGTTATTGGCATTACCGAAACCTGGCTAAAAGAAAATTCTCGAGATCCCTGCACCGAATTATCTAATTATACATTTTCCTCCAAATGCAGATCAAAATCTAAAGGGGGAGGTGTAGGACTTTTCGTTCGTAAAAACTTGACACATTGGCTACGTGACGATTTATCAATGTTTGATGAAGGCTGTTTTGAATCAATATTTATTGAAATTAACCTGGGTAAATTTAACATTATTTGTGGTAACGTGTATAGGCCACCCTTTAATGACAACGCCTTAAACCACAAATTTCTTGAAATCCTTTCTCTTGTTCTAGACAAACTGAAACGAGAAAAAAAACTTATCTTCTTAATGGGTGATTTTAACCGTAACTTGCTCGATCCAGATTTACAAACTGATTTCTTTTTAGACGAAATGTTTTCAAGGGGTCTATTTCCATTAATTGATAAACCGACGCGTATCTCCACTACCGCTACCTTACTTGATAATATTTGGACCAATAATTATACGCATCCATCCAAAAGCGCTATTTTTACTGATCCTATTTCCGATCATTTTGCTGTTTTCCAATGCACTGCGCTTCCTATCTCTCCTTACCGTATCATAAATACTGAAAAAGTTAGAATTTTTAACGAGAATAACCTCCGTCGTTTTCACGATATTTTGGACGATCATAGCTGGGACGATGTATACGCCCAAAATGATCCCGACCCTGCCTTCAGGTTGTTTTTGCAAAAGCTGCAATTTACATTTAATGAAACCTTTCCAATTATTTCACGCACTATACTAAAATCTAAAATTAACGGCTGGTTTGATGCTGAACTTGGCTCTCTGCAAAAAGCAAAGCGAAGCGCTTACTTACGTTTTTTGCGCAACAAAGATTCTGAATCGCAATTGGCTTATCATAAGATTAGGAATCATTACGAAAGAGTCATTAAAACTAAGAAATCCCATTATTTTCAAAAACGCCTCGATTCTTCTCGAAACGATTTAAAGCGCACTTGGGGTGTGATCAATGACATTATAGGTAAAAAAATTTCTATTTCGCCAAATTGCGTAAAAACCAACGACAAGCTGCTTACCGACCCGCTAGAAATGGCTGAGTCGTTTAATGACCACTTTTCATCCATAGCTAGTAAATTAAGAGCCAAACTAGACATTTCTCACAGTTCCACGCATTTAAAATCTAAATCTATATCTTCAAAAATTTCCTCTTCTTTTTTCTTCACACCTACAACTCCCAATGAAGTTAAAATGATGATCTCAATTATTAAACCTAAAAGTAGTTGTGGCCTGGACGAATTCCCAACTAAACTTCTGCGGTATTTACCAAATTCAACCCTTGACTTACTGGCTCACTTATTCAACCTATCCCTTTCTACTGGGAAGTATATCTCGGTTTTCAAAGTTGCAAAGGTTACACCAGTTTACAAAAACGGAAATGCTCAAGTTGCTTCAAATTACCGTCCAATAAGTGTGCTTAGTGCCTTTTCCAAAATTTTAGAAAAGTTGATTCATAAGCGTATCCTATCCTTCCTTGATCAGAATAATATCCTATCCAAACTGCAATTTGGCTTTAGACCTACCTTTTCAACCCAGCTAGCCTGCTCTTACTTATCCTCCAAAATCTCTGATCTTTTCAATAATAACTTCTTAGTTTTAGCAATCTTTTTAGATTTAACAAAAGCTTTCGATACTTTGGACCATGACATCTTGCTATCTAAACTTAATAACTATGGATTTCGTGGTGTTGTTAATGATTGGTTTCGCAGCTATCTATGTGATCGCCAACAAAAAGTTAGAATTAACGATAAATATTCAAATTTTAAGCCTATTTTATATGGCGTACCCCAAGGTTCGACCCTCGGCCCCCTCTTATTTTTAATCTATATTAACGATATCTTCCAAGACCTTAGATATGAAACCATTCTATATGCTGACGATGCAACGATCCTTATACATTCTAAATCACTCTCCAATCTTTTTAGTGCAGCTAATGATTCCTTAAATGAAGTTCACAATAACCTTCTTATCAACAAATTAACTTTAAACGTTTCTAAGACTAAATTCATGGTATTAACTCCACAACCCCATCGCTTGGTTCGAAATCCTTATCATGTAATTTCTGTCAATAACGTTCCCATTTCTGAGGTAAACAGCTTTCGATTCTTAGGCACTATTTTTTCTAATAACCTCAGCTGGAAATCCCATATCGAATCCATCCGCAGCAAACTTCGCACTGGTCTGGGGATTATTTATAAAGCTCGCGATCATTTAAACATAAGCTGTCTAATGTCCATTTTCCACTCCCTTGCCTCAACTCATCTCAACTACTGCATCACCACGTGGTGTAATACAAATTTTTCAAAAATATCCCAACTCCAAAGCTTGTGCAATAGAATTCTACGATTAATTTTCCGACGTCATTCTCATGATAACATCGATGATATTTATAAAAAACATGCCTTGCTGAAAATTAGAGATAAGTTTAAATTTGAAATTTGCTGCTTAGTTTACAAATTTCTTCATCAAATGCTACCTCGCTGTTTTAATAATTTTTTCCAGAGAAACGATGAAGTTCATTCTCGCCGAACTAGGCAATCCAATAATCTGCATCCTCCTCTTTTCAAAAAAAGCGTCTGCAAACAGTCTCTTAAATTCATTGGGGTCAAATTATGGAATGAACTACCCAATGAAATCAAATTATCAAAAAATTTGGCACAATTTAAAAAGACATTAAAGCAATACCTTCTAAATAGTTACTAAATTATTGCACCTCTTCTATAAGTGAATTCTTTAACCCATAACACTCAAGCACTCTTGAGTCCCTCAGTTTTACCACCTTAATCAACTGTGTACCTTTAAACGTATTACGCCTGTAAGCCGCTCCAATAGTAATATTGTTTTTCCTTCTTTCTCTTCCATGTTGAATTGTAATTTTGTATATTTATACGTTTGTTTATTTTTTGATTCCTTTGCACAGAGTTTGTGAATTGATAGTTCCTCTTGTAAGTTCCAGGTGGAGCTATCAAGTAAAAGCCACCCTTGGGCTTCTCACTAACTCTGTGGCGTCACATTTTATTTTATTTTTGACTGTCGTATTTGTTATGACTGACGCCGAATAAAAATACAATACAAACTGTTTGATCGTTCTTATAATTTTCTTTTTTTTCTGAAGTGCTTTGTGCGTAAAATATTGCAAAAATTAACTTCACAAATATATCTCGGTCAACTCACTAGTTTCTAACTATTTCATTGCCGTTCGTAGAAAGCTTAATAAAGTTTTCTCGGTTTCTATTTTTATTGCTATCATTATACTAATTCTGAAAGCTAGTACTAATTCTGAAAGCACTAATTCTGTACTAATTCTGAAAGCTTCCGTTTAGGCCATGTCACTTTGTACTTGGTTTCTGATATCTTAGAAGACTTCGATTGCCTTATTTAAATCTTCAAAGATTTGGCAAACTTCCGCTACGTGGAATGACTCCAACTAATGTTTACCTCACTCACGTTTCTTCGATCCAATTTTCTAAACCGATAAGTTTTAAGTCACAAAATGTGCTATGTACTATTAACGCTCACGCTAGCTGTAAAAGCCTCTCGGACATTGATTACATGTTATTAGTTTGTTTTTTACTGACCACCATCTAAAAATGCTAACGAACGGTTGCGTTGTTTAACTCGAATTATCGTCATTCATTCTGATTTATGGACACCAGTGTTTACATTTAGTAAAAAGCGTCGCTTTTTTCAATGAATTGGACTGGATTTCCTGCGGTTAAATGCAACTTAGCAGTGTGATGGCAATTTGCAAGATGCCAATGGCCCAATGCCACAGTATTAAAAATTAGTTATAACTGAGCAAATTAGTAGTCTTCTTCTACACTGCGACTATATATCATTACGGTATATCTGACAGCTCGTGTATTTAATTACTTACTGCTGTGTTCACTGATTACGCATTATGGATTGATAGATATAACACCCGGCTTGTTTGAACTGCATTTCTCTTTTAATTCAATGGTTTATTGGCGTTTCGTTATTGACATGGGCACGTTGCAGACCATATTATTTTTGTGATTTCTGATCACATACTGAATTTAATAGCTCTGTTATTAGCTTCCATATCAAAATTTCGCAGTGGGCGTTGTGTTGGTGACTTTAGCATTGTATCTTACCGTATTCCTGCTTGGTGAGATCCGTACAGCACACAGTAAATAAGATCTTGTCATTTTTACTGAGCGCAAAGCTTGATAATAGCTAGTACTAATTCTGAAAGCTTCCGTTTTAAGCAATAATTCCGATAGAAAGTCGAAATCCAAACTTTAGGCTAACAGTGAACGATCGCACAGATAATACAGAGTGGGTGGCAGTGTTGAATGTTGACCCTAAGAACAACACAAGCTTAAGTTAACCTCACCTTACTTGTTTGGTTTTGACGGCCGCATAGTGCCTTTCTGGCAAGCTCAGTGAAGTCCTGGCACATTACGTTGCGTAAGCTAAGAAAAAATTCACTTTCTGTTGGATGATGAAATATCGAAACTTTCGAAATTCTTGCTTCATTCTTACTTACTGTCTGATGTAGGCTACTGGTTTGGCTGATGTTTTGTCTTTTCTTACTTCTCGTCAAGAATGCCTTATAAGCACTTAAAACAGTTAGTTCTTATATGTTTCTACACTGCTGTACAGCGTGGATTGACTGCACTGATCTGTCTTCGACCATATTTTTTTTTCTTTTTCATGCCTTCAAATCAAACTTTATAGTTGTGAAGATGCACTTTTTAAATTTGCAAAAGTTGTTGTTAAAGGATAAAAAATGTCCTATGTTCTCCTCAGGGCGGGATTCAGACAATGAGAGGCCCTAGACTATTCCATCAATGAGGCCCTAGTGATTATCGATCAGGCTCATCTCTTCGTTTAGGTAATGATGGTCGATTTCCCAAAAAAGAAGAGGTCTCGAATGACGATCTCCAAAAAAAAAGTCATTCGTTGTTCGTGACGAGGCCCTATAGGCTTCATCCTGCCAAGCCTATTGGTAAATCCGGCCCTGGTTCTCGTTGAACAGGAACTCACGTCTTATAAATTTTTGAATTTGAAACTGATTTTTGAAGACCAAAATACTCTTTTAGAGTTTGCTTAAGAATTTAGAAGGATATGCGAAATATTGGGTGATGACTTCAACCTAAGCCTTCTATATTATAATTTTAACTTTTAATTTAACAAATTAGCACTTAAAGAAGACTTTCTTTGTGCGCTTGATGCAGTTTTTTCTGCTGCGATACTGCAATAAATTCTAAAAAGCATAGACTTTTAACCACCAAAGCTTGGAGAGCATGTGATTGCAACAATTAGTTTAAATAAACTCTTTTACCTGAACTTTACTCTACTTTGCCAACCAAGCTTGCACAATGGGCTGTCAGCCAACGGAAACTAGTGATGATATAGTTGCTGTCTTGCTCTATAATCTACGTACGCTTCCGTAATGACTGTAGAGGCAACACATAAACCTCGTCGTGTACAACAATCTCGGATATGATGCTGTCTGAACAAAGGTTTTCTCAAGTTTGATTGCTGAAATTGTTTTTTGATTTATTTTCTGGCAACCACTAATGATGTTGTCCATACTGATACATAGTTATAGTATCCATTTATTATGTTTGAATTGAGACTTCGTAGTTCTTTCGGACACATTTGCCCTCGATCAAGCCATCATGTTGGAAACCTTGTCTAGCAATGGGTTACAACTTGTACATTATGGCTTTAATCTGAGGCACTGCACGCAGGCTCTACACGGCTCACCTCAGACACGGAAATTATTAGCGGAAGTTGTTCATTTTCTCAATTTTCTGGCAGCTTGTTTCGCGCTTGTCGTGCTCGTCAAGATGAAGTGGAAACAATAGAAAACCCCTTTGAAAATTAAAAGGCTTAATCATCAAAGCACTGCAAGAGGGAGTAGCCAGGAAAAAGTTTGGCAGCAGGACATATTTTAATTGGCCAAAGGTCCCAAAGTTAAATCATTTTATAAAAATGTTGTAGACATACTACAGATTAGGATTTGTCAAAAGAGGGGTTCAGTAGCCTACTTGTCTTGGGCCCTAGCTACTTCACTGCTTGCAAAAGAACGTTTCGCATTTTTGCGGAACAACGGTATAGGCAAAAAGTAGGATTTTTAGCAGAAGTGACACGACCATCATACACTATATTTAGAACAGAACTTGCATGTTTGTTGACACAAGTTCACGATTTTTAGTCTACTCCAAGTTTACTTTCTTGACCAGTTTCCGAAATGAACTTTTCGGTTTCATAATTTCCTTTTTCCACAACACAACTACCTCAACATAAACTTTACTATTTAACTAATTACAAACTTTAATTCAAACTCAAACTTGTAACCATTCCACTTCATCTTCAAACTACCATACCTGAGCAATATTTCACACAACGTCGAGAAGGAATTGCAACAGTTCATTAATAAACATCTTCCAGACTCCTAATTACGCTTCATCCACACAAGAGGCAAACTTAAGCATTAGTACCATACCAAAGATCGCCAAAGCCACCTCAGAAGAAGCTACGTAGTATACCCTGTTAATTGTTCCTGTAGATCCTTTTATATTGGCCGAACCCGCAAAAACCTCATTAAAAGATCACAAGAGCATCACACCATTGACACCTCGGAAGTATGTAGCCATATCCAATTCAACATTCTCCATAAAATAGACTTTGACAACCTACAAATCCTTACCCACTCCTCAAATAAATACAAACTCCTCATCCTTGAGTCCTTATTCATTCAACAACTCAAACGGGATCTTAACTTGAACTCCACATCCTTTCCACTCCGCTTATTTAACACGTGACTTACTAGAACTTTTCCAGGTCCTATTTCAGTTTTCTTGTTTGTTGCATCATGGTTTAAGACCCAGCATAGCGTAAGCTTTTAGCGTTAACAATGCCACCAGAAGTGAGTTTGCCAAAGTATTTTTAGCTGTTTCTTGGCTGTATTGTTGGTAATAAAATTGCTAACAAACTCCCAACTGTTCCATTTGCCAAAATTATAATTAATTTAAAAATTGCTTCCCTAAGTCATTAATTTGGAAATTTTACAAACTTGTTGAAAATTTTGCAGCTAAGATCATGCAAAGAAGAGTGATCGTTTATGCATCTTGGCCAAGTAGTTGTCCAAGCGCTAGCTTTGCAGCTGGGAGATGGAATTGTATTTTTAGCAATATGTCTAAAATCATGAGATGAGCAAAGCTAATTTGTTTTGACAAGATGATTATGTTCTCAACAACTATCAATCGAGCCAATTACATTTATTCAAATAGAATTCTAAATAAAATAAAAATCTTATCTTATTCAATCTTATTTAAATAGAATTGAAAAAAATGTACAATTAGCGCTGGTCAAAAACATTTTCTTCAAAAAACTAATACAAATTATCAATAGCAAACTCTATACTTCAACTCGATCTATTACTAAAATTAGCGAAGCTTTCACCAACGGCAAAACAAAAGCTTTAAACCCAGAACTGCGATTTGTAAAACCACAGGGGCAGAGCCGGCGGCAGAGCAGTCAATTTAGGTGGGCAAAGCGTTTATCAGAGAGGGGGGGCAAAGTTTGAAATTAAGCACAAACGCCACTGTCTTCAAAAGAGTAAGCTTGTTGATTGGGGGGCCAAGCATGTCGATTGGGGGGCAGGCCCCTTTGGCGCCGGGCCTGCACGGGTGGGAGTCAAACGGTATAGTAAAGCACGTTGCGATTGTAAATTAATTATATATCAAAACATAGAAAGCGACCAAAGGGCGGTTTTGAAATAAGATTACGTCATGAAGCCGAGATAAATGCGTTTACAAAATATCCTTCAGAACAGTTTTACCATGTCCACATGTCCAATTTTAGTAGGCTTTAGGTCCACGGTTCTTGGTTCTAGGCCCACTAAGCTTTCGTGGGCTTTCTTGGCCCGCATCGAAATGTCCAATATTGCTGTTGCTTTGATTCAAGACATCAAGATATGACGGAAAACGTGATTGTGATCCTGTCTTTGTTACGTCGGTGAGATCACAGTCCTCCATTGAGATAACTGTTTAATTTAGTGGGATTTTGGAACCACCTACTCTCGTGGGCCTCGAAAGCCCCAAAAAACCGAAAATTTAGCCCACAAAAATGATGACTCATCAAGAACCGTGGGCCTAAAGCCCACTAAAATTGTACATGTGGACAGGGTATTTGTGTGCCCCAGTCTCACTTAGCGATACGACCTGTTGACGAAATTTACGACCTAAGCAATGGAGATGGGCCCCGTCGCTCGTTACCCTCTTTGGCGTAGTACCGCGATTATAACGAAGATTTGATTTTTGCTGTGAGACCATTAGAGATTAGCACATATAAGAAAGTAACTGAATACTACGTTTTATGTATCGCTGTTCTTGCATGTTGTGATTGAATTCATCTCGCATTTGGCTTTGACTTGACTTATTTTAACTCGCTCGCTTACTTTCTGGTCAACCTTCTTTTCTTCATAAAGAACAGAGATATGACTACTCCATATTCGTAGACAGCTTTTTACACTTTGAAGCAAAATCAGTACGCAAGATTTTAAAACATCTTTACTGTGCATTACTTGACTAAAACTGCACAACCAATAACGCAAAATGAGCAATGCAAAACCAAAATAAACACTATTTATAACTGCGTTAATCCGAATCAAATGACGCGATTCGAAGATTTTCACACTGATTTTTTGAAATGACGTTAAGAAAAAAAAGTGTCAGATTTTGAAATGACAGCATTGCATTTTTCTTAAATTATATACTGTAGTTTATGCTTATTATAATTCGTTTTTCAAGTTTATTTTAATATTTATAGTTGCTGTGAGTAGCGCCCATTGTCATTTTTAGGAATGTTGGTTTGTTCTTTCAAGCAAACTACAAAAGATATACTAAAAATATAATTATATTTGGTCTGGTCTTGCCAACCTGTTGAGCACTTTCTTGCCCACCAGTGACACAAAACCATTTCCTGTAATTTTATAGATCTTTTATCATACTATGAAGATACATCATCAACAATTTTTATGATACTTTAATGCAGTTAGCGACCAGTGTGTAGAAAACAGAAAATATGGGATGGAAGTAACTGATGGAGGAAAAATAAAGCCATAGTAATTCTTATAACTGGACGTTGCGACAACACAGATTCAGCTGTCATCATCAGCCGCAGAGTTTTGTACTACCTTGCTTATACTGTTGATAATGGCAGCTGGATCTATGCTGTCGAAACGTTCAGTTTTAAGAATCACTATGACTGTATGAATTACTGTTTACTTTTGCGGAACGCAGGTTTTAAATCACGAAATTTACTGAAAAATCTTACAGTTCTAAATAAGATGTAGCGCTTCTGAATTTGGAAATTGGAAGTGACGTTATTTACGGATTATTGCGAAACTTACGTCATAGGTACAACTTCCTATCTTATTTATGACGTAAAAAAGGATAAAAAAAATGTTTTTCTAAAATTTTATCACATACTGGAAATAAATTTCTATTTTTTTGTCTTCATGCTCGTATTAAGAGTGGAATGCACCAACGCGAGTTAAGTTAGCTTTAGATTAGAGCTAATCGTGAGTTGCCTAAACATGGATTAACTTAACTCTCGAGTTTAAGTTATTTCGTAAGCACCAACTCGATTTATCTTGAGATTACCCAATTTTCAGATTAAACACGAGGAGATTAAACATTAAAGGGAAACCTTCCGTGCATTATTCCAGGTTTTTCAGTCCAATGAAAAATTGAAGCGTTTACTTTCACGGAAATTTGGGATACCGTGACCCATGGGCGTCGGTTTTTACTTAAAAAAGGCAAATAGTAGGGGGGTGAAAACTTTTATAAAAACTTTGTTTTCTCTATATTGGGTGTCCCAGAAAAAATAAACCACTTTTTGTGGAATGTTTTCTCTGTGATTATAAACTCAAAATTATTAAAGTTCTTTACACCAGGGGTGGGCAATGAGTACTGTTCATACGAAGGGCCGCATTTGAAAAAAATTTGAAACCGAAGGCCGTACTGATTGGAAGAGCAAAAAAAAGGTCTACACGTCCGCAGACGTCCTGCTTTTACCGCTGAAGATTGATGAAGAGTAAAAAAAAAGATTTACGCGGTTGCAGATGTCCTTTTTTTCACTGACATTCAGCGCGGAGCTAAACAAAAAAAGGCTGCGGCTAGATTCACGATAGGAGTTCATATTTCTGTAAGTGCCCACGGGTCGCATAACATTGTCTCGCAGGCCGCGCTTTGCCCAGCTTTCCTGTGCACAGTAATCCAATACTGGTATATTATTTACACTTTTACATATCTAAAAAATTGATTGCAAATTACGCGTGTATTGCCAAATTACAAATGATAATTCTAAAAATTCAGTATGGTGAGCAAAGAGTGGTTTATTTCAGTCTTCGCTTAATGTGACCTCTATACACTCCCATAACTAAACAAAGGTGTTTCTTTCGAAAAGAAATGCTCTTGCATCTTTCTTCTATAAATATTCTGTTTATTTCGAATATCTACAGACTTGTGACGTCACCAAGCGCATGGAATAAAGCGCTTATTAGACCTTTGCTAACATAAATTTCCTCCTACACTAAATTTTTTTAATCATCATTTTTAATTTGGCAATACAGTACTAGCATAACTTGCAACCAAGTTTTTAGATATTACGTAAAAGTATAAAGAATGTACTTGGATTACTGTGTATAGAATTTCAATAATTTTGAGTTTATAGTCACCGAGAAAATACTTAACGAAGAGTGGTTCATTTTTTTGGACACCCGATATAATAAAGCGCAATTAGCGGATGAATGAATCAGTCGTGTCATAAGAAATATACAGGCAAAATAACAATAAAATTATCTGCTTTCCTAAACTTTCACCATCGTGTTAAAGTGAGTATATGCGAAGTTATTTGTGTTCAAAACGAGCGGACACAACGGGTTTACCCCCAGTCTTCTGACGCTCTGAAGAAAGCTCTGGCGAAACAGGGTTTAAAACGATTTTTCAAAGTACCAGTAACATCAACATAGTCGATGAACACACGCTAATGGTTTTCTTTTTGCCATTTAAATAGCGTGAGCGTAACATTGCGACAAAACATTATACGATTTTGTGTTGTTGTACTATGGAACTGTTTTAGCTACTGCGCATGCATTTACTTTTAGTATAGGCCTAGGTATCAAAACACCGCGAGGGCCAGGCATATGTCGCTCACTTCGGTGCTAGACCCGAGGGGGCGCCGTCCCCTGCCCCCGCCTGATCGACGCCTATGCCGTGACCGTACATTAATAGCTTCGGTGCTCGGTAATAAGTTTTGATTACCGGAGTTTTGGGATTTCATGTAAAGAGGCCTAGTGAATATTTATTCATAGACTTACGGATAAAATCTTTAGGTCAGTTTAGGCTTATAGGCCTAATTCAATCAGCTGATCAGCCTTAACTATATGATGGCTACATTTTTCAGACCTCAGAGCCTCCTCTACTGCTAAAAAGCTACAATAGTTTGCCTTCCTGTTAACAGGTTAACTATGCTGGCTACTGCAAATACTAGACGAGTGGAATGTGCAAAAGTATCTATTGTGTATGTGGACCTCAGGACATGAGTTCACAGCGTTTTTGTAGCTGTGGCTCACTTTTTAAGGTTCTGTTTCACTTAGTTATGCCTTAGCCTATACAACAGCAACAATTAATAGACCTGGAAATTCTTGATTTGTTATTAAATTCAGAATATCTTTGCAATATTATGTAATTTAGAAGAATGTACATTTTAAATTTAAGTTAAAAGTTTTTTTACAGCAGGGTTGCAAATCGACAGCAGGGTTGGGTTGAAGAAAAAGTAAAGAATAATTTGATATTCGATACCTCAAAAAAAGTGGAGAATTCCTACATTCGATACCAAAAGTAAAAAGTAGAGAATATCGATAACGTCCAGTCGATACTTTTCTCTGACTCAATTTACTGCGACAGCGTCAACATATTTTGATGCTAATGGGGGGGGGCTTCAGGTAAGGCAAAGTGGAGAATGTCGGTATCGAAGGAATAGCATATTATGATGGGCAGTTTGAAACAGGAATACCAGAAGGCCTACTCACTTTTCCTTTTTCATTACAGAAAAGATCAAAGATCACTGTTAGCAGATTACTTAAGCTATAAACTGACAAACACATATCACAAGTTCACAACCACTAAATTGCTAAAGCATTATTGTTTTTTGAAGCCTTTTTCAATGGCCAACTATCCAGTTCAGCTCTCTACTTCACAGTTCATAGACATCTTGTCACAGGTGTCATCCATAGACCAACGTAGCTTACAGAAAGCCTGCTGTCATTTTTATTAACCTTACAACTGCATTGGACTGCATGCCTGGCCCTGGCCTGCCTTCTACAAAACGATACCAAGTGACCAAACGTTTTCTCGTGTTATATGTTGGTATGGAATCAAAAATGACAATGAATACGGAATGTTCCGCTCGCTAACTGTTCTTACGCGGATGTAAGGTAAAATATTTACCTGCAAACACCACAAAAGCCGGATAAGGTACTAAAAATAACAAAAAATAAAAACCTTTGAAAGAACTTATTCAGAAAAAAAGAAGTATCGATTAATTAATATCGATTTACCACGCAAAAAAGTAGGGAAAAGTCCCAGTTGATAATAAAAAAAAGTAAAGAATTTTTGCATTCGATGACGAAAAAGTAGAGAATTTTGATATCGACTATCGGTTTGTAATCGATATTTTCAACCCTGTTTAACAGTTACTTATTTTTGTGTCAAACAAAAGTCTCCTACAATAAAACTCAAAAGGAAGAAAGTTGATGCAAACTTTAAATACTCCCTTTAAAAGTTTGGGCAAATTTGCACTACCTAAAATGTTAGAGGGAACAGTGCAGTGCCGTGAGTGCACCTTTCTTTCTTAGCTAAACATGCCACATTTTGCGGTTTGTTTGGTAAAGGTTTTGGTAATCTCTATTTGTGTGTAATGTCAAAACAAACTGATGAAGTGTTGAAATGCAGTATAAACTGTCTAACTAGCATTAATAAAAAAGGTTTGGTCTAGCAATTATTGCACAAATGAAATGCTAGGCTAGCCTTTCAAAAGTTAACTCTAGTTTAATCCACTTATGTTGGAGGATTAAATTTTTGACAAATTCAGCAGAATTAATCTTAAGACTAATTTTAATCCTTGTTGGTGCATACCACTTTTGTTTTAACTTTACTTTAATCTGCAGATAACCTTATTTCGAAGACATTCCGTGTTGGTGCATTCGACCCTAAGTCTTGTGCAATGTGACATCAGCTAGTGCCAACTGTTATGAGTTCAAACACTAAGTTTTTGACTTCCTGCACGTATTAAGTTCAGTCTAGAGGTCGCGAACTATTAATTACTTCCAATCTAGACCTAGTCAATAATAAGTTATTCATACTTCGACATTTTTTGTTTTTAAGTGGTGAAGTCTGTGTTCTCTTACTACCAGTGCGGCGTGATTTACAACACAACCTCTTGCAACATGGCGTAGCAGTACAGCGCATTGGTAAGGAATTGTTCGCCACGAGTTCGATTCAAGGCGTTGACCAAGAAAAATTGCCTTTTATTAGCTGCCCTGTGGCTATGGCGTGATTTAATTCCGGAATCTCTTGAATGTTTTAATCTATCCAAAGAGAGCGACATATGTCTGGCCCTCGCGGTGTTTTGATACTTATGATACCTATATGAAAAGTAAATGCATGCGCAGTATCATCAGTTTCTTCTGGTAATTTTTTTCTGTTCAATTATGTAAATAGAAGCATCTCTGTCCCTTGTCTTTATAAGGGCGGACTGGCGAGTATAGTATAGTTGGGTGAACATTGAATCAACTTTGTTGTTAGAAGCATCTCTCTTGGTATGAGCACTTTCAAAGCAGTGCCCTTATTCCCCTAACGCAGCAGCTGCGAAAAGCCAGAGCTGTTGATTTCGAGAACTTTGCCAGCTAATCGTCTTACAGATGTGGTAGCATAAACATTTTAAGCTATTGTACTTGTTCAAGGTTATTGCGATGGGTGGGATTACGTGTTGATTTTCGGTTTAGGGTAAATCCTTTCGACGTTGGCTTTATATTTGAGTATGATCCCAGATTTTATTAATTGAATTAATAGATGAGATTATTTGCAAAGCTTGTGGCTGAATGTCCAATGGCACAACTGCGAGATCCAAAATTATAAAACTTTGCGTGCGCTTTTGCTTTCCGATCAGTTGCTCTCCGTTGCATTCTAGCTGTATGATTTGATCATTGGCTAAGTCGCCAGAGGGCTTGTGTTATGGCTTATTTTAGCAGAGTGCAGCACATGGAGTTGGCCGAGTGGTTGGTGTATTGGGCTCCGAAGCTGGCTTCGCGGGTTCGATGCTCAACTAGGTCATCTCTATGATGCATGTACTTCACTACCACAAAAATCCCAAGCTGCAATAAAGTGGCTTGAAAGAAGAAAAAAAAAAAAAAAAAACAACTGTGGTTGGTGCATTGGGCTCCGAAGCTGGCTTCGCGGGTTCGATGCTCAACTAGGTCATCTCCATGATGCATGTACTCCACTACCACAAAAATCCTAAGCTGCAATTAAGTGGCTTGAAAAAACAAAAAAACAATTGAGTTGGTAGAGTGGTTGGTGCCTAGGGCTCCGCAGCTGATTTTGCGGGTTCGACGCTCAGCTAGGTCTTCTTCTATGATGCATACTTCACTATCATAAAACCCAAGCTGCAGTTATGTGGCTTTAAAAAAACAGTTGATTTTGGTAAAAAATTCGGGTTTTCGCGGTTTGATGCTCAACTAGGACATTCTTCCATGATGATGCTCTTCACTAACGTAAAAACAGTTGGATTTGGACATACAGGCTAGTGCGCTCAGTTGTTCATCGCTGACGGTGAGGAATGTTAGCGGTTGGACCGGTCAAATCGAGCGTAGTGTGCCACCGCTGCTACGTTTTTTTGGTCATTGGTCGGTCAATGACCGAATCTTTTTAGGCCTGTTCGTCATAGTGACGGAAAAAAAGTTTTAATATTTTTAGCATTTTTTGTTTTATATCGTGTTTAAAACTTCTATTAAGTAAATATGACGCAGATTAGGACACAAAAATTTTTTTAAATTTATGCCACCAAATATTTAATTGTGATGCAGAAAACCTTTGGGCCTTTACAGCCACCTACACTGGATGCGAGAGGAGGATACTTAATTGTTATCTTGGAATGATTTCATGTGGCACTGTCGTTGAAAAAATTAATTTGTTTCCACGAGCTTTAAAGAAAAAATGCCCTCTTTCTCAGTTGGTAATCATGGCCATTATCAGGAGTGGATCTAAAGGGGGATTATCAGGAGTGGATCTAAAGGGGGATCACCAGCCATTTTCAACAATGTTTTTAGGGGATGCAATTTTTCCGTAATTTCGAACCTCTTCGAGAACAATAAGCCCTGCGTCGTAAGCTCGCGTAAATCGATATGTGTAAATAAATGCATCATATTTGGTAAAGCACATCAGAATTAGGGACAAAAAATGAAACAAAATTTGCCTAAAAATTGTTTAAAAAGCGCTAAAATAGCCATTGCATATGTAAATTTTCAAAAATTTTTTCAAAAATATGTAAATTTTCAAAAATTTTCCAGGAAAGCATGCCCCCGGACCCTCACAACCGTTTTTGTTCCACGATTTGCTTCAAAGCAATCTTGCTGAAAAAATATACTGTAAAAATGTCAAAATTGGGTGTAGCCTACTTACCCTAAAAAAATTCTGAATATGCCCCTGACCTGAAACATGTTTAAAGTGCTTACTTACGCCCTTTTTCGGGGCTAAACGTGTAACACCTTTGTATTTGGTTAAAAAAATCAAATGTTTGTGACACTCATGATATTACGCAGAAAGCTCATAACACATTCCCAAGACCAAGCTCATGACGGGCCCATTTCCTTTTTTTTGCTTTCTCGCGTTGATTATTAGCTCTTGCCATCGAGACCACCAGCTTGCTGAAACAGTTTTGCCCCCAGATTTACAAGCAACTTGATCTTGTCAATAGTTATTACACAATCTCTGTATACTCTTGCATTCTTGCATAGTGTATTGTTGAAATCTTAACATAAACTATTTCAATGAAAAAATAAAATCTTTTCCCTCTTTTTAGTGATAGTTGTCGTGAATTTGCGGTCATGCTGGACAGGATTTTTTTTGGTAGGTTTCTTCGTCTGTCTGGTTTTTTGTGGTTCTCTATGGTCTTAACGGCGCTTGGTCTGGAGTAAGGTTGGGTCTCTCTGTGTTAGTCTAGTTGCACTGTGACGGCAGTGAGTAACCTCGAAATGCCGCACACTGTTATGGTTCCTAGTTCCTACCATTGCACTATATCATAGCGTTGTTGAATCTGTGGTATCTTCAGTGTTTTTTTTTTTTTTTATCTTTTTTCCTTTTCTTATCCTATTTTAGTTTAATCGGGTTTTGCGACCATGCCTACTAATTCCCTCATCTCCAAGTTTCATTCTCGCTACCATGTTACTACGTTAATCGTTTTGTTGCTTCTATTTTTTTTTGTGTCCGTTTGTAGTTGTGTTCTGTTTGTTTTGACGGTGCAGAAGTAAAAGACACTGTACTACTGCATAGCACCTGGGTAACACAGAAACAACGCAGCGGTGGCCAGCTGTTGGCGACATTGTTCGATTTGACCAGCACGGGATTGAACCCAAGACCTCATGCACCAACAGCGATGTCTTTACGCACTACGCCACCTTACCGGTCGCATTTAGTTAAGTTTCAACTTAATTCGAAACTGCATCTACCCCCACCAAAATTTTGTAAATCCGCACCTGACCATTATTACAGGTAATGTCGTAAACTGTCTTCTCTGTCTTTGTTTTTACCTCACCGGGCTTTCGAATTTCCCATTTCAGTGATCGCACGTACAGCATCTCGTTTTAAAACTTTAATAAATTTTAATGGTTTAAGGAAGAGTTAAAAAATATGTTTTTTAAACTTGGTTAAAATATGACCGAAAAACAATCGAATTGACCGAAACAATTTTGTCCAGGAAATAAAATTTTGAAAATAAAAAACTAGGTCGAGCTATGTTGCCCTGGCGCTAATCGTTGGAGATGGCCCCCATCACTTGTTACACGCTTCGGCGTAATACCGCAAGTACAATAAAGATTTTATTTTCTGAATTTAAACATGTGGTTGGCGCCCTGGGCTATGCAGCTGGCTTTGCGGGCTCGATTCTCAACTTGGTCACCTTCCATTATGCATATACTTCACTGATGTAAAACAAAACCCAAGCTGCTTTTTGAGTGGCTAAAAAATATGAAGGAATGTGTGCCTTTTTGGTTACTGTGTGCTGTTGTCGTTACTTCACGTAAATGGTTGAATTGGCACATTGGTGCTGTGGCGAAAGAAATAAAACCAAATCTACTGCGACCCCGTAAAAAAGAAGAACGCCTCGTAGCAACAGAATAATAAGAAATATCATTACCGTTTTTCAGACCTCTTGCGTTATGTACACTACGTTTCTAAGGCTTAAGATTTTGGCAGGGTGATATAAAACAACTTTCCCCCGTAAAAAAACAGCAAAATGTAAAATCTATCGACACAATCAACATTTTTACTGTAAGTTGTAATCAGAGAGCCACGTCATTGGTTCTATGCAATGTTTGAGCTTTTTTCTTTATGCTTAAGGTTATTGCTATTGGATGACCTAAAGTCAAAATAGAAGATATTAAAAATCCAACATTAATGTAATAATATGTTGGGTCTAGATGAAGAGAAATTTGAAATATTGCGTATTGCAACAAACCTACTAAACCTGCCACAACGCTGACCAGTCCATAAAGTTTCCCAAAATGTTCAAAAGGGAAATTGAATGCTATGAAAGCAGTGTTAGTTGCATGCACAAAACCACGAGTTAAAACATATAACACGAATGAACTATAGGCTGATGAAATCAAGACTGCTATTGATAGCATGATACATAAAAGACTAGTGATCAATAGAGGAAACATTGAAGACGTTAAGTGAAGCACTTCCTTGTTTTTAGTTTTTTTCATCATTAGTTTTCTTATTACATCGATGATGAGCCCACTGAAAAATGAAGCGAACGCTCCGAAAGATGAAATGAAGCCAAAGTCGTCAATTAGTTCACTGATGTCATTTGGGTGTGAAAAAGTTCGCAGCCAACTTAACATGCTAGAAGGGAGAAATGCAGTCCTCAGTGCAATAACAGAATAATGCAACATGTTCGTCCAAAATAATATATTCCTCAAAGTCGATTTATAGGTGATCTTCTCTAGTCCTTCACTTGATCTGCCGTTTTCTGATTTTTGAACTTCTATGGAACTTGATTGAACTTCCAATGAATTTTGTTGCTCATGTGTATTTTCACACCATGGGAGTTCCTTCCAACCAAATTGAATATCTTTGGAGTGCAAAGGAAACGGAATGTGTTTTTTTGGTAGCAAAAGATAAGTTCTCAGCCATAGATAAACAGAAATACAAGTCATAAATCGCAAAACCATTTGTAGATCAATTCCCGAATCGTAACTTTTCTTGACCAGCAAAAACACAAGAACAGAGGAATCAAACAAGCCATGAATAAGAGACATGATCAAGCCTCTAAGTGGTGTTACAAAATTGGCTACTTGAAAATTACTTGTGTGCAATCCAAATCCGGAAATAGCAATGAATATCAATGCTGGATAAAGCAATACTGATGTACTAGGAGAAGAAATTGCGAGCAAAGCGTATCCCAGTGTAAACAAAGTTGTCATAATAGTTCTGTATATCCAAGTACCAAATTTATCCAACACATACCCTGATCCAAAAGCTAATATGAACATCAAGGATACTCCAAGTGTGAAGACTAAATTGTAGCTCGCTTCCTGTGCACCACAAGTAGAGTTCTCGATATTTGTCGAGTTTTTCCATAAAAAACTGGGTGTATTGGCTGTGTTGTTTTGGCATAAATATCCAAAATAACCTTCATTTTCCAAAACATATTGCAGTGATGGTAAACCATAAAATACTCCGCTGTAAAAGAGACTTTCCACAAACGCAGTAAAGATGCTTAAAACTATCTGAATTCTCATCATCACTAATGACTCTTCTGTGCTTTTTGCATATGAAACCTGAAGTTAATAACACATGAATCGAAGATCTTTTCCTTTCATTGCTGTAAATGTACTTTTTGTATTTCCAGAAATCGTTTTGGGAACTTCCTTCTTTCGTCACGTTATTAATACTTCGTGCTACCTATTAATTATACCCTGCCTGTATGCTATTGCACGGTGCATGATAGTTGACCAAAAGCCAACTGCAGTGGTCAACGTAAATCATGTGGAGATATTGTGTTGCAACCAGGTCTATTCTTGCAAGTAGTCACTTCCTTAAGTTAAAATGATGATAATCCTTCACTGAAATACTTGCATTAATAAAAGGTTTTGCTTCATGTTGCTATACATTTAGACTACTTTTATTGAAGTGTTAGTTTTGCTGTGTGATAAAGCTTAATGTCCGGTAGATTAACAGCCATTGCAGTACAATGCAGTGTTAATGGGAATTTCTCTTTGCTCAGTGGTCGGCAACTTTTTTCGCGGACCGGCCTGCAAAAAATCGAAAACGTTTTAGCAATAAAATGCTCGCTCTTATTCAGAACTGAAAACTCGATCTTGTTTTAATCTGACTAAAGTATTACACTTTTTATATCTTGATGCAAAAGCTTTGCTTTAATTTTTTATAGTAGCTTCTCAAACCTCATTCCTAACGCCATTCTCTCTCTAAACTAGCTTATTCAGCCTTGCGCTATTTGATTTACGCAAGATTTACGATAAAATACAGCATATAGGCCGCGGCCTGGTGGTTGCCAACCACTGTCTTAGCTGATCAAACTCCGAATTTCTATAAAATTTGCTAATCTTCTAATTTGAAACACTGCTGGTTTATGCTGGCTTTGTTATCATACTTATTTGATTTTGTCGAAATAATCACTGTAAATCAACTTAGCAATACCAATGTACAACGAAGTTAATTCCGCTGACGCCTCTTTCGTCAATAATAATTTATCATCGAAATTGTGCGTTACTTGAGAAGCTGGTATTCTCGTCATTTTCGGCAGGCCACGGAAGCCAGATGAACTGTTAATCATATTAAGTCTTCATTATAATCGCAATATTACGCCCAATCTTGTATCTAGTAGCGGTGCCCACTGCCCAACATCGCAGCTGTGGCAAGCCGTGTCTGACTCCATGTCCGATTTGACCAGCCCTATAGTTGAATCCAAGACCTCCCGTGCCGATACCGATGTTTTTATGCCAATTGGCCGGTATAAACTATTAATTTTACCATAAAAAGCTCACATCGTGTCAACTGGAACATAAACTGCCTTTTTCCACCACCACTTTGCTTCCCTTGTTCACGCCAACTTGCTTATGGCTTCAACGGTGTTGAAATGTGAACATGCTTGTGAATTGAATCATTAGCGCCATCTAGAGTTATTCACAACTACTGAAGATGCCATAAGTTTTAAATTTAATCTTCAGTGAAAAAAACACCCTGAAAAAATCACACGCCACAACTGCTCTTTGGAAACACGATTAAAAGAGACAATAAAATAATCGAAAAATATAACAAAAGTAAAATGCTATGATTATACTAAAAAACTTTTCAACATAAATGAATATATCATACAGGCTTGACGTTAATCAAAAATCGGAATCTATTGATTTGTACGTCAGATCTTGAAAAACTTAATATTCCTGCAGCCAAAGTTGCATCATGATAACTGGAATATGTTATCACTACCTCAAAAATATTTTACTATGTCGATGAAGTGATTTTACTCAGTCTTTAGGCTTACAGCAGTGGTTTCAGCCTGTCGAACCGTTCGCGCTTCCAGGATCGCGAGATAATTAAATATACTGTTTAAACCTAACAAATTGTTCTATGTCATTTTTGAATTTTTATTGTGAGCGACTGAACAAATTAAGACCATGATATTTTGATAAAACTTTTCGAAATGAGGAGCCGTAAGACTACATAGAGGTACTATGGATCAGACAAGAAAATGTTGAAAAACACGACTTACAAAAAGGAATTAGATAACAGTTACCCTGTTCACAGGTCTGTAGCATAAGTGGGACAAAAGCCCACAGGTTTTCCGCATCATAATCAATTTTTTGATGTCATAATTGAAAAGTCATTATGACTCAAAAACTAACGGTAATGCAGAAAGCTCGTGGGCTAAAAGTCTACTTGAACTGGACATGTGGACAGGTATGGTAGTCATTTCCTGTACCCTTGGACTTCGTTATTCATCCTCAGCTCATCATTAACAAATTCAGCTGTGAGTTAACTCTATGTCGATGCAATGGAGCACCAGGCTAAATGGTCAGAAAAACGGTAAAGGCACAGTTTGAGAACATCGAACGTCTTGAGGAAAAGAAAAGCGAATTTAGAACAACCCATGTTGCGCAAACTTTATGCTGTCACTAATTCAAGAAAAGCCAATTACATACTTGCGGTCACTAATAGATTGTATACGAACGAGACCTTGCTCTTGACAAATATCTTTGGGTTCGGAACATTAGAGCTATTGAATAAATAATTTTATCGACCAATTGATTGTTAATAATCTGCTCTTCGGAACATTTACCACTCTTGGTTATACCACCAGCCCTTTCATTTGGTTGATTGATGTGATATTTGTGGATAGTGATTATTAGTGCGTTGTGCAATAAAATTTTGAGCTAAATTCCCCTTCGATATTGCACCTAGAAACCTGTATTAGCGTACAGCGTTAAGTCTGCACATGATTTTGTTATTACCATAAATTACGCTTACGAATGCACAAAATTATCAAGAGCACAAAACTGTTGAAATTTTTAAAAGAAGGTTAAAAATCATTGTCGTGTTGGTGTTACTGCTATCATAAAAATTGCTGTGAATATTATTTCAGCGCTAGCAGTGCTGCGTTGATCGTCATTGCAAAATTGAACTATTGTATTCGGAGCAAAATGCTAATTGCTTATCCATTCAGTCAAAAATGTGAAATGAAATTGCAGAAATTTTGTACTAATCAATATTTATATCTCACAAGAAATAATTTCTAACTATTTTTGAAGTAGCGAATAACGTCTCAACTAATTGGTCACTACTTTTGAAGTGGCGAACACGAATAATGCACATGGTGTAAACTGTAAACATTCGAAAACGAAAGACAAGCATGAGTAGGTCCAAATCCACAGGCATTTTGCTGGACCGGCCAAACTGTCTTGGTTACGCACATCCATCACAAATGATGAAAAAAACTGTTGTTTTTTACCTTGAATTTGTTAGTGTTCTGGAGGTGAGTGGTTTTGGTGAGTTAAAAATCACAGTGCCTTTGCGCGCGACGCCAACACCAAAATTCGAAACAAAATAATCTTGAAAGTTGAAACGACCCACGTAATGGGAAGGAGCAGCTTAAAGACCATTGATTCACCTTGTAGCTACTCTAGTGTTGATGCAGAAACTGAAGTGCAAAGAAGTCACATGCAACGCAGGTGTTTCGCTGAGAAATGCATTATCGCTTCTACTTAGCTGCAACTTACTGTAATACCACAGAGCGAGACAGTGCTGTTTCGGGATATTAGCCCTCATCAGCCGCACTCAGGTTAAAAGTAAAATGTAGAGGTCGTGATGACTTCCCATTTAACAGACCAGGAAAGACTTCGTCTTTTTACTTTAATACGTTGATTTTCACAAAAATAGCGATTGGGTGAACTAGAGTCAAAAGTGTTGCCACTAAAAATCCTATATTAATGTATAAAAATGTTGGATCATGATGTAAAAACACTTGAAATAAAGCATACTGAATTAGTGATATACATCCTGCACAAAAACTTACCAACCCGAAAAGTTTACCAAAGTGATAAAACGGAAAATTTAAAACTATAAACGTGGTGTTGCCGCCATGCACAAAACCTCGACAAAGTAATAAGAATATGAAAGTGCCGTAAGTAGAAGAGATCAAAACCACGATGGAAAAGAAAATGCCCAAAATACTTGTTATCAATGAAGACACAAAAGAAGCTTTTAAATTCAATACTTTTTCGCTTTTTGTTCGTGATTTAAACAGTTTTCTAACTGTGTCAATTATTATACCATTAATAGGAGATATGCACACTCCAAAGAGTAATATCACTCCAAAATCATTCGTTAATTTGCTTATGTCCTCAGGATTTGCGAAGCTCTTGAGCCAGCTCAAAAAACTGCTAAAGACAAATGAAAGTCTTAACGCAATCACAGAATAGTGAAATGCATTTGTCCAAAACAACACATCGCTTAAGCTTTCCGCAAACTTAGTTTTTGATTTTGGCGAAACGTCTTTAGTACATTCGCATTTATCGTTTTCCTCGCTACCCATCATGGGCGAAATTGTACTCGAGTCAATTTTGAGTTTCTTGCTTTTCTTCTCGCAAGAAATCTCTTTCCATCCATATTGAACTTCTTCAGATGGTAATGGAAACGGAATCGATTTTTGAGGAAGTACCAAGTAAGTTCTTAACCAAAGAAAAACCGTCAGGCAAGTCATAATTGTCAGCATCAAGTACAAACTTATTCCAGCATCGTAGCTTTTCTTAACTGATAAAAACACGACAACTGATGAACTGAACAAGCCGTTCATGAAAGTAAGCAGTGATCCTCGAACGGAACTAGCTAAGTTTGCCAACTGATAATTGCTCATCAGCAGTCCAAGGCCAGTGATTCCAAAAAGAATCATAGACGGGTATAATAAATTTGACATCGATGGAGTGGAAGCTGCCAATAAAATATACGCTAAAGTGTAAAACGTTGTAATAACAGTTCTGAAAATCCATGTTCCGAATCGATCTAGCAAATATCCGGAAGGAAATGCGGCGAAATACAAAAAGGATGACCCGAGAGTAAAAACTAGATTGAAACTACCTTCTTGCTTGTTGCAGGTCGTTGCAACATTGTTTGTAGATGTGGCGTTAAAAGAACTCGGTGTGTCATTGTTATTGCATAAATATCCAAAGTATCCTTCTTTTTCCAGCACATATTGCAAAAAGGAATATCCAAAAATCACTCCACCAAAAAATAAGATTTCCACAAATGCAGTTAAAATACTGATTATAATTTGCACATTCATAATCCCATGTCTTTCCTAAATTCAAACACTTGGTAAAACAATTTCAGTTACCTTACGTATTTGTAGCATATATCTTGCTAAATTGTGTTGCTGGCGCTGGCTTTAAAAGCTTTTGTCATTGAGAAAAATTGAATCTTTTTGCTGATTTGCTCTACAACAACATTGTTACTTCAAGAAGTAATTCATTATTGCGCAGTAACGATTAGGTGGTTGTAGGCCAGGGACGGCGAACCACTGACCCGTGGGTCACTAAGTGACCCACTTGCACATTTCAGCTATCTAGATGTAGTTTGGAAAATTTTACGAAAAAAATAGTCTACGGCCCGTGGACGTGCATGACTTTTTTTTTGCTCTACACCCAATTTTTGGCGGAAAATCGGGCATCATCCTTGACTGCCCAGGGCCCCGCGATCTCTTAATCCGCCCATAGTTCAAGCCCATCGTTGATATTATTACATCCGTAACCCACGTTTTTTTTTATTGTTCTATGATCTTAAATTTGACTCACCACTTAAAAAGGTTCGCCATCCTGCTTCGAGAAAGTAAAATGAAAATTTGCCTCTTAGATTCTGGCCAAGACACGAGTTGTTTAGTTACTGTAACCTATATATTTTCGGTAACAAATTTGCTTTTGACATTTTTATGCAGCAACTGCTCAGACACAAACTGTAAAGCCAATGCAGCAGCAAAAACTGGCAAGTGCTTTTCATTTTACTTACAGTCATTATGCGTAAAAGTCAAAAGTACGTAGATATACACGAAACCAGATTAACTGCAACACGATGGTATGCGGCCACATGGCCACCGATTGCCTAGTGCCTACCCCCTGGTGCACTCGATGGGCAGCAATATTCACTTCCCCAGTTCTTGCAAAATCAAGAAAGTTGTGTCTACAAAACCTTTCAGTTACTAATAAATATAAAGATTCTGCTTTCTCTCGAGGGGTTAAAAAACGTGGAAATGTGCAAACTAATTACTGGCTTAATTACATCCTCCTAAGCCGTTGCATAAGTTTTAAAAATAGAATTTTGTGATGCTACGTCTGAACAGTAGAATTTCTCTGCAGTCAAATAGACTAAAATCTAATTTATCGAAAGTACATAAAAGCTATTTATTACTTTCAAAGAGTTTTCTTAAAATGGAGTGGGGACTCCTCTGCAACACAAGCCACTTTCAGGCTAATATTAAATCATCGTTTACAGACCAAAACTCCTGATATTTCGAAAATTCTTCGTAATATTCGCCAGTGTGTCCTGTCATGAGCTTACTTTCCGAAAGCACCCAGGCCACACAGCTTCAAACAGAAAGCTGCTTAGTGATGGTAAATCTTTGGCAATTATCTTTAAACAATATCTATGCAGAGAGGAACTGAAATATGTTGCACCATATTGCAAATTACTGAACGCTTTATCTATATCAATTATATAATTAACAATGCAACAGTTTACCAAGGCTGTTTCATTGAGTATTGACATACCTATGACAACCGTATTGAGAACCTATGACTATGAGTGATGACGTATGACTATTTGGTCAACGCATAATCACAGAGCTTTGCTGTTAAAAACCAAAACAAATCTTGATTTGTCATAGCTCACAGATTCTCGCGCATTAAACACTTTTAGTGACAAGTTTGAATTCAGAGTAGTTGTTTTGAAACAACACAAGAAGTTGCCAATCTTGTCAATTGCCTTGAAATTATCACTCATCTGCTCATGGAGACAGTGTAATACATGAATTGTTTGCCAGTGGTCTGTTGTCTAAAAATAGCGGCTATGCCTAAGTTTAGCAGCAGTCAAACACGCATGTTTCCATAATGAGAATGATTATACCATTGGAGTCAAAGAACAAAACTATTATTCACTAACTATATTTGACTAATGTCATAATGCCTGCAAAAAAGCTGCATGCTGCTGTCAAGCAAATTTCGCAGCATGACAGATTGAATTTTTGTCTACTCTTATTTGAATATTTAATCAAACTACACTACAGAGTTATGTAACCTTTCTTTAGCTTTTCTTCTATATTTAAGAATAATTATTCCATATTTTCGTACTAGTCTTGATTTTCTCACGCAACCCTTTTCCCGTCTTTATTCGCTGTTTGTCTTCAAGCAAATCGGTTAACAAGCCGTCAACCTTTCCTTTGCTACTGCGAAATTGCGAACTTAACAGAGCGTTACGTTACGTCTTTTGTTTGTAGAGAAGGGTTGCCAGATTAAAAAGCAAAAGTTTCCAGATATGCCAAAGCGTTAATCCAGAGGTGGGGAACCGGTAAAGCACAGCGGGCCATAATCGGTTGCCTAGTATTTTAAGCGGGTTACATTAACTTTTAATTTTGAATTTCGCTTTGAAAATACGCAATTTTACGGCGAAAATTGATCAAACATTCATTGTGAGTTATTCTTTACCGTAAAATTAAAGACTTTAATTGTGCGTTTTTTGCGTCACAAATGCAGCATGTTGTTGAAACGGGAAGAAGTTTTTGAGAAAGATTAACATTTTCTAATTTACCGGTGTTTTGTACACTTAACAAAGTTATGACGTGGGCCACATTCAAAAGCTATGCGGGCTGCATTTTGCTCGCGGGCTGCACCTTCCCCACTCCTGCGTTAATCGTTTCTACACCAATAGACCAATGCAGCAATTTAACCAACCAATTGTTTTCATGTATTGCCACCGTAGCACAATTCAAGAGCAGGGCATGGAACCGCTTGAAATATCGCTCCGGTTTAGGTTCAGGTTCCGCAAGATTTATTTTTAGCGGTTTACCCCCGGTTCAGGTTTTTTGTCGTTTGATTTTGAAGGTTTAATTGTTAAAATGAAAAGCAGTTAGAAATATCGAGTTCAGTTTCGCAGAATCAAAAATTTAATGGTTCAAATTCGGTTAGGGTTCAAGAATTTAAAACCGTCAATTCGACTTATGTTCTGGTACAATACAGCTGCAGGCGCATTTTTTTTAAAAACTACTTATTGTATTTTGGCTGATTGCACTTTCTAAAATGCTGCTGTAGCTCATAAAGAATGTCCTCAGCGGCAAAAATAACCTCAGATCAACTTCAGAATGATTCGAGTTTTTTCCACCGTGTATACTGTAAAATTTGATTCTGGTCTAAATCACGCAATAGCTTAGGTTAAAACATTTCCATCTGCGCATTTACTCTTAAATCAATCGATATTACAAAGTAATGAAGCACTAATTGCATGCATCAGCATCACCGTTGCAAGCTCCAGTGTTGCTCTCACCGTTCAACAAGAACTCTCAGCATTATGACGTAGGATTGCAACACAAACGCGCCGAGATAAATGAAACGAAACCATCAGAAATGGATCACTTTGTCTCTTAGCATTGATAGCGCAGTCCCAAAAAGGCACTCCGGTCTTGGTTTAGCTTAGACAAAAATTATTTTAACAGTTTAAATCCTGTCAAGGTCCAAGGGTTTTGATAATCTTGGGTTCAGGTTAGGTTCACGTCTATTAAATTATACAGGTTACGGTTCGATTCGGGTGCAATGAAAGGAAGCGGTTGATACGGTTTTTCGGTTTACGTTCCGGTTTGGTTCAACGCCCTGTTCAAAAGTATGCGATTCAAAAAATTTCCTCCGATATTTTAAAGATCTTATAACGTTTTGATATAGTAAAGTAGGACCCGGCTATGACGCCTTATAGTAGTGCCACCGTTACACAATTCAAAAAATTTCTGCCAATATGTTACTGAGCCAAAACGTTTTGATGTAGTAAATTTGGACCCGGCTCTGACGCCTTACAGTGTGGGTCGGAATGCCGCAATATCTTTTAAAAGAAGGCGTTTTTGGATGGAAATCCAAAATTATCGGAAAACATAGTTTTTTTTAATTTTTTAAGCCAAAGTCAAAAGTTTTGCTTCTTCCGGGGTTGCTTAAATACGCCGATGGCCATTTGCCACTCGATCGTAAGAGTGATAAGAGTCGCGTGATATTAAAAAACATTGTGTCTGCCTAGCATCCACCTCTGTATTAGCATTTTTGTAGTGGGTCAATTATTTCAATATGGTAATTTCATTACGAGCTCTCATGTTGAAAAAGTGTTAACACCTTTGTTCTACAAGTGGGTGCAGACTTGTTGAGTCATCGAAAAGCTTTCTGTAATCAACGAGTTAGAAATTGTCTGATATGCTTTTTCTGCTAATTGCTTTGGCTACATTTCGTACATTAGTCAAATATAGTTAGTGAATAATAATTAACCTTAATGCACATTTGTTACTTCGTGAAAACGTAAAAATATTGATGTGGATCCATAAGCGAAGCACATACGTAGGGTTAGGAATTAAGCAACGAAGGTTAAAAATACTTTAAAAAGGTTATGAAGCTTGGAATTTACGATAAACCTTTTTCGTCTGCATGGTTTTAGAATTGTTGTTCCAAATCTGCTACCGTCAAATCTTGGTTCTTTTTTACGTAATCTATGTCTTATGTAACAAAACAAACGATTGCTTCACAATTTTTTTTTATTGCATGCATTAGCTCAATATCTGAAGAGTTGTAAAGGCTATATAAAGGAGCTGCTTTCAATCGCACTGCAGTTGCTTCTGATATATTGAAGTTTCCTGAATGTAATTTGAGTAAACCAGTCGGAAAGTCGAGGCTGGCCGTAGAATGCATAGCGCGTTAAGTTGGATAATCTTTCGGACTCGGCTTTATCGCAAGATTTTTTTTGTTAGTGCGTAGTTTTGCTGCAGCTTCGTTGTTCAATGTTGCACATCAATTTGGCTGGCATGTAAGACTGTTTAAAATTGTTTTTAAACAGCGCTTTTTGCCGAAACCCGCTTCTCAGAGTCAACTCCAAGCTGATTGCTGTAGCGTGATATGCAGAATGCATTCCTGCTGTTGCGAAAAAAAAATTTTTTTCTGTGTTATTTTTTGACGTAAGCTAGTAGCTCCTTATACGAAGATAACAATGCAACAAAGGCTGGCGCCAAAATATCTGAGCTTACAAGCTTGCGCACTTGAAATAAGGGGTCCTGCGAAACACCGCAGAGAAGCGACAAAGAACTTACTAAACACCGCAAAGTATGACAAAGGACGTGATAACCTCAAGCCTAACCTTAATTTAACCGTAACCCTAATTTAAAGTCCTTTGTCGTTCTTTGTTATGGTATGATTCCAAGTCCTTTGTTGTTCTTTGCGGTGTTTACTGTCTAGTAGATCAATTTAAAGTCCTTTGTCGTACTTTGCGGTGTTTAGTAGTCCTTTGTCGCTCCTTCACGGTGTTTCAGCCCTTTGCGGTGTTTAGCAGGACCGGGAAATAAGTACTATATAGTCTAAATAAGTCTTTATTCCATACTCAACCGCTTCCGTATGCGGAAGAAGAGCGATTGCCTTAAATAAATCAAACCTTGATTTACTTTTCTTGACCCGCTTATCCATAGGGGGTCGCGGAAACAGCTGCTAGAGTTGGAGCCTTCAAACATCTCGATCCCTTATGACAAATAAAGGTAGATGCTCAGATGGAATGCCAAAGTGAAACCAATCACATTCTTCTACGTAAACTTGCCACAGAGTTTTAGAACGCATCCCGGCCTTGATTATACTAAACCTTCATTATAATCGCGTTGTTACACGGAGGCATGTAACGAGTGGTAAAGCTCATCTACGCGGTTTAGGGCCTGGGCAACACAACCCGAAGAAACGTCGCAATGGTGACGAACGCTGGCGACACCTGTGTCCGATTTGACCGAACCAAAATCGAACCCCTCTCCTGCGCCAATGCACCACACCATGCCCTCTTGGAAAATTTTGCGCCAATGTACTTCATGCATAAGTATGTCCGTACTACTTCTCATTTCCAATCTACTTTCAAAATTGGCGAGTGTTTTGCGAAGTTAGTGCGCTCTAACGTACTGCGGATTGCAACTGTTAACAAAAAGTTACAATAAGTTAGTGATTTAACGAGTGGCACTTCATGATCAATTGAAATTTTCAAAAGTTTAATCGCAATTAATAGAGCTCGAACAAATTAAAACATATTCAAATTGGGCATTTCGGTTAAATTACGGTTAGCATTAACAATTTTATTCAAACTGCAACCATGAACAACTCTACTTCAATAAGACTGGTAATGATTACTGTTACCGAAACGTCTGTTTTGATTATCTTTCAATATTTTCCAAGAGTATATAGGGCTAGGCTTTATTATTTGTAATTAAACGAAGGTTAACAAGTCTGTCAATTCCAAAAAGCATGCTCATAAATTAACTATAGTTGATAAATTAGTGTATCGTAAACGACTTTTGCTCGCTTACATGATAACAAGAAAAAATATCAATTATTGCTGGAGGCACAGATTGCACTGAAACCTAATTACGGACCGTGTTTTTTGACCAACTCACTGCGAATGGTGGCTAGTCTTAACAAAATGTAATGAGAGCTTGTACGAGTTTTCTAAAGTAGAATTTTTTTAGCGCATCAGAATCAAAAAACTAAAATAGGAAAATTTGAAACAGTTCAGAAATTACGAGAATATGTGGTATGGATTAGTTAAAGTGCTTGCAGTAAGCGATTTCTGCAGCTTAAGCATACACAATTCGGATAGCTGTGAACCAGAGTGTCTAATTTGTTCTAATTTAGAAATTCTTTAAGAAATAAAATGCAAAACGTGAAAGTTCAAGTTGCGTTAAGTATTTTCACTGCATTTGTGGAAATTTTATTTTTCGGTGGAGTAATTTTTGGATTTTCGTCGCTGCAGTATGTCTTAGAAAAAGAAGGCTACTTTGAGTACTTGTGTGAAAACAGCAATTTGACTTCTCTCAATTCAACTACCGCAAATAATGTAACAATAACGATTAACACCGCAGCGAGCAATATTGCTACGACCTGCGGCGAACAAGATGCAAGTTTCAATTTAGTTTTTACTCTCGGATCATCCTTTTTGTTTTTCGCCGCATTTCCTTCTGGTTATTTGCTAGATCGATTCGGAACATGGATTTTCAGAACTGTTATTACCACACTTTACACTCTAGCTTATATCTTGTTGGCAATATCGACTCCGACGATGTCAAATTTATTATACCCGTCTTTGATGTTGTTTGGTATTGCTGGCCTTGGACTGCTGATGAGCAATTATCAGTTGGCAAACTTAGCTAGTTCAGTTCGAGGATCACTGCTTACTTTCATGAACGGCTTGTTCAGTTCATCAGTTGTCGTATTTTTGTCGATTAAAAAAGGCTATGACGCTGGAATAAGTTTGTACTTGATGTTGACAATTATGACTTGCCTGACAATTTTTCTCTGGCTCAGAAACTACTTTTTATTGCCACGAAAATCGATTCCATTTCCACTACCTTCTGAAAAAATTCAATATGGATGGAAAGAAATGAAATGTCGAAGGCCGATACCGTCTAAACAAGTTGATATTCGATCTTCTTTTCCGAAGCTGGGTTTGAAAAATACTCTATCGAATGATCACGAGTGTAAAGCTACGGACAAGTGTCAAACAGCGGATATGTCGCAAATTTCTTTCGCTTCAAGTTTAAAGAATATTCTGTTTTGGACAAACGCGTTCCATTATTCTGTAATCGCGTTACGACTCTCGTTTCTTTTTAGTACGCTATTACCTTGGCTTAGAAGTTTCGAAAATCCCAAAAATATTAGCGAATTGACTGATAATTTTGGTGTCATTTTGCTTTTCGGTATATGCATTTCTCCGCTTAATGGCTTTTTGATTGACACCGTTAGAAGAGTTTTAAAATCGAGGACTGATGATGAAAAATTGTTGAATTTAAGCGCTTCATTCGTGTCAATGTTTGCCACAAGTTGCATCAGTATAATTTACTCAGTCATGATTTTGATTCCTTCCGCTTATGGCTCGTTTATATTTCATTTGTTAACGCGAGGGTTCGTGCATGGAGGTCACGCAACGTTTATTGCAATCAACTTCCCATTTTATCATTTTGGAAAACTCTATGGCTTGGCTGGTGTGGTTGCAGGTGCAGTGTCCCTGCTTCAGTATGCCTTGTTCCAAGTATATCTCTCCTCTGGTCAAAGTTTTTATTTTATTAACATTGGGTTTTTAGTTGTTTCAATTTTAACTTTAGTTCACCCTGTTGCCATTTACATACAAGCAAAGCGTTACCATAAAAATTTTAAATGAAATTATCGCTCAAGTTTTTTTGGCTTTCAGAGTAATGCCAGTTGGCGTAGTGGCTACATTCCAGAATAAGTTTAATAAAACGCAGTGACACCACCGCTGCGTCGTTTCTTCGGAGCCGTGTGGCCAGACGCTAAGCGGCGGAAATGAGCCTCATTACTCGCTTCATTGTGATGCGGTGAGAATAATGAATACTTTTTTGAGCCGTTACGCTGCAAGAACAAGCAAGTGAATGCGAGTATGCTTACTGGCTAAATGGCTGAAGGTTTCGGTCCAGTGTTTTAGACCCTCATCTAGGGTAACTTTTTATTATATACAATGAATAAATACTCGCAAAGTCTTTATTTTTTGGCAAACATTTTTACATTGTATGCAATGCTCGCAATTACTGTAATACATGAATGAAAAGATAACAACTTTTGAGATGCTTTGGGTTTGTCGACGGCATGGCCTGGCTGGGACGCGCGTAGGTGACAGATCCTCTGAAACGGGTGTGATTCACGGCTGGGGCCGATCGCATTTGGTGCATATTTCGAATGACAATCACTGTTAAGTTGAATGATGTGAAATTAGCCTCGTTCAATAAGTAAACGCAACAAAAAAGTGTTAACAGAAAGACAGCAGAAATCAAATCTTCATTATATCCGATGCGTGTCCCTGGTGACGGGGCTTATCTCTGCGGCTTGGCACCTGGGCAACTGCTCCGAAGAAACGCCGCCGCGATGGCCAGCCATTAACGACACTGTGCCGATTTGACCGGCCCGGGAATCGAACCCTAGATCTCCCGAACCAATAGCTCTTGCGCTTACCAACTGAGCTAACGGCCGGCACAGAAAAACATATAAAATAGAAGTACGCTCTGCAAAAGCTAAGACCCATTAGGAAAAATGGCTTATAAGGTAATAGATTACGCTAAAGTTTGTAGATTAGAAATTATTAATCATTTTGAAACAGAACTCTGCTGAAATTGGCAAAGTTGCGATTGGAAGTTAGATTTTTGCAGCTCTTTATTTTAATGCAACGTAATTGTAGGTTTAAAAGCTATTATTATTACGAATCAATGCTGCATTGTCATTGCATTGCATACCATAGGTCATTTGACGGCGGGAGATTGGATTGTGTAACTGAATATAGATCAAAGACACATTAGGGAGATAAACAATTAAGTTAAAATCAGAATCGGTTAAGCAAGAATTGCGGTATGTAGCCAAATTAACTAAAATTTGATCGAAATACAAATTTGTATCGCAAGCTCATAATAACATTTCTAGTTGCTTATATAATCTTATCCCTTCGTCACTTCCTCAAACACTAGTAGCAAAATGTGTAGAAACCGCAAGATAAGAATGTTTGAAGAAAATTGACAGAAAAGATCAAAATCATATCTTTATTACACTCCCGGTATTACTCCGAAGCGTGTGACGAGTGGCGAAGACCATCTCCGCCTGGGTAGCACATCTCCAAAGAAACGCTGCAGCGGCGGCGAGCCGTGGGCGACAATGTGTGCAATTTGACCAGCCCGGGAATCGAACCCAGACCTCCCGCACCGATAGCGATGAGCTTAACAACAGTTAACTGGCCGTTGACCAAAAAGATATTGATCAAAATTAAAAAAGAACATGAACGAGAGTAGGCGGACGGTTTTTTTTGCCACTTCCGTTTGTTTGTATTCTTTCCTTTTCATACTTTTCACTTACTTTCGTGGTTCAAGTTTAGTTATTTTCTTTATTGCGTTGAGATTCATGAGAAAATGAAGCATCAACTTAGTTACTTAATCACAAAAGCTTCTTATACCGGTCAAGATTATCGATTACTGTCTTCTTCATGAGTTTTTTATGCGATTACGCTCTGTCGTAAAGCGATTATACCTCTATTACGTTAAAGCTAAAAAAATCCAATCTTCATTATACTCGCGGAATTACGCCGAAGCGTGTAACGAGTGGCGGGGCCCATCTCCGCGGCTTATTAGCGCCTGAGCAAAACACCTCCGAAGAAGCGTCACAGCGGTGTCGAGCCGTTGACGGCATTGTGTCCGATTTGACTGGCCCGGGAATCGAATCCAGAACCTCTCAAGCCGAAAGAGATGTACGTAATCACTACCTTAACCAGCCGGTCATGTTAGACCTATCTGCTCACAGTAAAAGGACCGCAATGACTGCTTGCGGTGAGTTAGATTACACCATAATGACTGTGCCAAAAATTTGATTGATATTGTATCCTCGTGAATCGGATCCTGTGTCTTGTGTTGGGGACACAAATTTTATGTGATAAAATTGATTGGGTAAAATCATTATATGATTATATAATAACCACCCTATACTTCCATTGTATATTTTTGGCGAATTATTACGTTGATGCATGATATTACGTTTGCTAGCAGCTATGACGGGTAGAAAATGCATTATCATGTTTCATATAAATTTGCAATCATTACAGCGGAATTGTTAATCCGTAACAGCATGCGTTATACAAATTACTCAAGTTGAAGTATAATAGCATTTTAATGGGGTAAAACTTTTTTGTTGCCTTTTAGGCGTACATGGCTGTAAAAATAAATAAAATGAAGGATTGCTTTTTCACCGTAAAAAAGTGATGATGCAGATCATGCAATGCAAACAAAACAAGGACCAATTTAAACCGAAAACAAACTTTTTCTGTTGTGTAACAAAAATATCGTTTAGAAAATTCCCGCCATTTTACAGCAGGTTATATACAGTAATTTCCCGGTTAAGTTCGCGATTTCAATCTGAACAGTTCGTGCGAACTTATATGGTAGATGCGAAGATAACAATTAGGCTATGGTTAGTTAATGCAAAGTGCATTATTACATAACTTAAGGCCTGTGTCAGTGCTGATTGAGACTCCGACCATTAAGTTTAGAGCTTGTAACCTAGTGATTCCAGAAAACAATAAGGTCCTTGAAGTTGAGAATCAGTTGCAGTGCCCCGACGTGCAAGATGCAGCAGGAATTGATTATAACGAATTGAAAATTTCTTTTAAATTCTTTCAATGAAAATTGAGGCAGGTGGTTTTGGAAGCGAAGGGCAAGAGATAGGCAATATGCATCAGCTGACGATTCATGACTTGTTCAAACCGCAAACTTTTTCATGACCGGTTTGTTTTGCTGTAAATGTCAATGCATTTCCGTAAAAGTTGAATCTTGATTCTTCTACAATTTTTTGCGAACTTAACCGGGAGATTACAGTGGAAAAATGAGGTATAGCTATTATTTGAAAAATCGTTTACTACATAGTTAGAAATTGGATTAGCTGAAGTGGCAGTGGCTTCGCAAAGTTTGAAAGGTAGTCACTTCTCCATTTTGCGATTAGCTATTTTTAAAATAACTGATGAAAATTCATGTTGTGCCAAAAACGTCCATTGATCAAGATCTAATTTCTGCCACGATTGTAAATAGATTAGAGTTTTGATGAATCTGATCTTTAGATTCCTGAATTTAACAGTTTTCCGGTTTAAAAATTGACCTCTTTGCCGAAATAAAAGTGGAATATAAAAATAGTATCGTTGGAGTATGTGGAATCATCACTTTGTAGATTCGCTATGTACAGTATGTATGATTCTACATGAATAAGCATACTGAAGATGCCGTTTAGGTGAAATATAGAATGTTCAAAAAGTTTCGTTCGATTTTATATTAATAATAACATAAAAATCTTTTGGACATCCTGTTGCCTATATGTTCGACTGAAGACTTTTTCACTTGACCCTGTCTCTAGAAGTGATTTTAGTTTTAACCTGAAATTAAAAAAAGAAAAAAAAGCTTTTTTGCACTACAACTTGAGTGTTTTTATAATAGAGCAGATTAAGGTTGCTCTTTTAACTGAATAGGTAGTATTAGTTATGTTTTTTTTGTTTTTTATCCATACTACAGTAGCAACCTAAAAATACGCAAACGAGAAAAGTTATCCAGCTAATCTGACAAGTACAAGTCACGCTGCGTTCGCTATAACATCATAAAGTATATTTAGTATTTCGCCACACATCACCAAGATGCTTGTTCTTTCAGATTCAGGATGGTTGTGGTGGTAATATTGGTTTGTGCTGTTAGTTTATTAGGTTCGTTTTTTGTCGCTGTACCGGTTTTGGCCGGTCGTTTGACGAAGCAAAACCGTGGAAATGCAGGACGAAGAACTGAATCGAATCCCCCTGATTATTGGGACCCATCGTGGGATGACCCTCCCCCATCGTACCAAGAGTAAAATTTTTGATCTTGGCGAACATTTTCTCCGATTTTAAGCTAGTTGAAGGCGTTGGTTCCCAAACTGGGTCCATGCACTATAAGCACATTTTGAAAAATAGTGGAAACTACCAGTATGACAGCCGTAAAAGTGATTTCTCTGCAGATTTAGATCAAACGTTTTCTCGTTCTCAAAAGCTAAACTCACATTAAACACGTTGAATTAAAAGATGTGAAGACACCGGACAGGTGGACACTCGTTGAAAAGTTGACCATGCAATAACTTTATGACAGCGAGTGATTTTAGTCACTATATAGTTTTGCATAGCCTACTCTGTAAATCTCAAAACTGGACGTTTCGACAACATAAATTCAGCTGTCATCATCAGCAGTGTATGCAAGGCAGTACAAAACTGTAAGCTAATGATAAAATGCAATGATAACTGTAAGCTAATGATAAAATGCAGTACAAAACTGTAAGCAAGGCAGTACAAAACTGCATACACTGCTGATGATGACAGCTGAATTTATGTTGTCGAAACGTCCAGTCTTGAGATTTACAGCGGCTTTATTTTTCCTCCTTAAGCTATTTTCGTCCCATATTTATTGTATAGCCTACTCTGTTTTTTGCATATGTCCATAAACAAAAACATGCGGGAAAAAGTTTTGAGCTAGTTGCACGGTTTGCTCTATAGTATTATATTTGTTAACATTTCAAGAAATACGCTTTGTGGTACCACAAAGGAAAGATCGTTTACAGTCCTTAAATTGAATTTGAGATGTTTTGATTGTGCAGACTATTCTGCATTTCTGTAATGAATCCTATCAAAAAAAAAAGTAACACCCTTGTGTGTTCGTGGTGTCAACAATTTGATTGTTTGATCAACGAGACTTTATTCCTTCTTGAAATGCATTTTGAAAGTAATCAAAACAGGGGCATTCATTCACATAAATTTACAATATCGTCTGAAAAATAAATTGTTACAATAATCGTTTGCACAAATTCTTAGTTACGATAAGTGAGACCTATCTCAAGAGGAACCGCTGCTGTCAGGTAAAAGTAGGCTTACCATACGTCCTCCTTTCGGAAAACATGTACCCCTTTTTTACAAAAAATAATTTGTCCTCCGAGGACGCTAAAAAATGCCCAAATGTTCTTTTTGGCATGTTTTTTGCTGTTCACTTGATTTTGGGCGGAAAATTAGGCATCTGCGGACGTGATGACCTTTTTTTGGCTCTTCACTTGATTTTGGGCGGAAAATTGGGCATCTGCGGACGTGATGACCTTCAAAAAAACTGTCCTCCTTTTGCGCAGTGAGAACATGGTAATCCTAGATTAAAGTTACAACACGATTTAGCAACCGAGCTCATGCACATTGGCAACTGAAAAACGGGCAGATTGCCTAATGAAAAAAGATTACAGTTTGCAACTAATTATTACGCACAAAAACATAAAAGTACAAAGTAACATCACTCTGGGTTCGAGCCTTGATCTCAGCATTTTATTTTATAGTCCTCAGCTGGTGAGAGCATTTAATTTTACCCTTGGCTCCAAATAGTGGTAAACGAATATATCCTGTCAAGTTGCGGTATATTATTGACATATTTCTTGGTATTTGTATGTTTGGTGTGAACTCCTTCTGAGCTTTGTATGTCCCTGAGGGTACGATTAAAGGTCAGAGCTTGAAGTTTAAAATATTCTTGCAATCGGAGCATTGAGAATTTATCAAATATACTATTTGTATCCATAGTTACTGCTCTATACCGCATGTAAACGCGTGTATGATATTTTTCAAAATATCTTTCGGTTGTTTATTACATGTATTTTACTATCGTCTGTATTATTTATTTTTTGACGTCGACTCAACTTTACAGTTTTTTTGTATCACCTTATAAATATACTTTCGCTTATTTTTGACTTGATTTCGCTCCAAGTTTGTTCAATTTGTGCTGTTGATTATTACCTGCATTGTACTTTAATTATTTTAGATTTAATATTTTTATTTCTGTTTGTCGTGCTCTGGACAATGTTTCTTTTTCGTTGTTATCTTTATTCGCATGATTAATTCTAATTAAAAACAGTTCATAAAAAAATTGTGATGCTTTGGCTGAGCAAAATCAGATAAACAGATTTAGTACAGTGGCTCCTAATGGGATTCCCAATAAAACATCTAGGGCCCCAGTTTTATGTTGTTTTTTCATTTGAAATACACCTCCTTCGCAGATTACACAGGCAGGAGGTCCTCAAGACAATATTTTTAAGAATAGGAGTCTCAGGGCAGGAAAGGTTAAGAACTACAAGTTTAGTTTTTTCTGTATAATATATTTTTTTAGTTTAATCAGTCAGCTAGGTTCCACCTTTAATCCGAAAATTACACGTTTATTTCATGTACAGTTTTTAACCCATGAGGCATCAGTACGCTCTGCACGACAGAAGTAACATAAAGTAAGCGTTACACGGTCCTGCCTACAAGCATGGTTGCCAACTGGTATATATTTTTTCCGTTTGGTAGCTGAAATTTTGGTTTGGTATGTGTCCTTAAATTTGGTATATTTTTATGCCTTTTGGTAGTGATTTTTTGCGCTTGGTATATTTCAAAAATTTGGTATAATTCTGAATTAGAGTTAAATTTTCCTGCTGAGTTAAATTAAGTGGCTTAATGTCCTTTCTGGTCGCAACTTTATACCATGCTGAGTTAAGTTTTTGTGACTTTGATATAATGCATGAGGTTGGCGTAAGACATATTTTTGCTGGTGCAATATTGTACACTGCTGGTTAATTGAAATTAGACTGATGGTGGCTGATTTATTTCATGCTGTGAGTTTGGAGTTGCATGTTTTGGTTACCAAAGTATTGCAGACTGTAAGCGGAGTTGCTGTAACCTGGTAACAGTGTAAAGTGTTGGTTAACCCTAGAACGACCAGACGGGTCCATTGGACCCAAAGACAAACTTTAAAGTCGCGCAGATTTTTGCCAGCGTGATGAGGGATGTTGAGCTTCTTTAACTTTGTCTGCCTACTAGGGAGGTTTGTTTTGGTATCAACCTCAATCTTATTGATTTCTGATTTTTTAAGTGAGGACGATTTCTAGCATCTATTACCAACCGGGTCCAATGGATCCGTATGCATTTTATAACGTGTCTGGAAGGAGTGTGCAAGAAATTCTGCTGCGCAAGTCAGGTTTGGATAGAAGCTGTGGCTTTGAGTCATTTATGGCTGACCTAAGTGTTTGTGATTGTGTTGTCTGAAAAACAACCAACGCATGTCTCGTAAAAAATTCAACAACAAGGATATTTCCAACTTATGGTCTTGAATGACCAATATTCAGCAAAACAATTATAATAAGCTTATCGATTTTAGGAAAAGGCCAGGTTGTGAGGTTCAATAATGCATTAGTCTCAGCACGGCAAAAAAGATCACCTTGCAAACTTACCACCACAGACCAATTCAAAAGGTATTAGAAATACGGAATGCACAGTTTTGAAGAGTTTGTTTTAACCCCTGTGGATGAACAGCTACTGGCCTTTTGTGGTCAGCGTCCGTTTTGCCAATTCGTACCAGCTAAACCTAGCCAACATGGTCAAGAGTGTGAGGTGTCAAGACTGCTTGGACATTTACAATGTCTTTTGGTTGTGAGGTTGTGATGACTGATGAGTCACTATACACTTTTCAAAAAGGGTGCCAGAAAAACAACGTGACAACTTTTCCAACGGCGTGGAGTTTGGTAGGACGCCAATGAAGGACCTGCAAGTTGTAGCTGGAACCATCCCAAAAAATTTAAAAGTGTTTGGCCAGTTTACTCCAAAATTCGATACTGATGAGAGAAAAAGCAAAAACAACACTGTACAGTTTCCAGTCAAAAACCATGACTGTGTCGCACTATGCTAAGCCCACGAGTGCAATGCAACTAGCACTGTCTTGTGGCTAAGTTGAAGAAGAAATTGAAAACAAAGAGAGATGTGATTGTTATGACAGTGGTAAAAGTGGTGACGATACCACGGAATAGCTTTTGTTTGTAACTATACCACACCAAGAGAAAGACACACCAGTGGACAGTGTCCAAATGTTATTGCTCTACTGTATAAGAACTCTTGGTGTACGGCACACTGTTCTAGCCGGAGTGTCTTTGGATGCAGTGTAAGGCCGACGCGTAGGAGCTTGATAATTCAGTGCGAGTAAAGAGTTGACGAGTAGGAAAATTAGAAGCATCGTCGCTCATCAGTTGGAAGATAAAAAATGTCATCTAGTCCTGAGTATGGAAAAACTTCTACTCCAGCACTTCCATTCAAGTAAAAAAGACATAAACGAAAGCTTTCTCTGTGCAACCCTGCGAAAATGCCTGAACATAGCCTTCTAAAGTTGCCCGTGACATGATTGCGAGTTGAATTCTTTATTTCTCAATTAGATGTTAGCAATTGTGTTTGGTTCTTTATTAAAATTAGCAACATTACGACGTTGAAATTTCAGTTGAACAAGGAGAAGTCCAGCATTACAGTGCAGATTACGAACACGGGTCCAATGGACCCAGCTGGTACACAATGCTATAAAAAATGTGTGGTCGTTCTAGGGTTAATTGCAGGTAACGGTAGAATGGTGGCTGATATATTTGAAACTGCGGGTTTGGTGTTGCATGTTTTGTTGCCGAAGTATTGTAGAAAGTAAAGAGTTGGTTTAATTGCAATTAATGGGTGGGGTGATTTATTTCATACTGAGTTTTGGGGTAGTGCCTGTTTTTTGCTACCGCAGTATTGTAAAGTATTGGTTAATTGTCATTTCAATTTCAATTAAACTGTTGCCTTAATGACTCTTGTTTTTTCGCTTAGCATGAGAAATTTAGATTCGATTCCTAGGTCTATTTAATCCGTATCACCAACTGCAGCAGAAGAGCTGTTTGAGGTTAAAATCATCGAAATCAAATTTGCTAACTAGCATTATGACATGCTCATTGCTGATTGCATTATATTTAAAGAATGCAACTTTTTTATGCTCAAAGTAATAATTATACTTCTGTTAGAAGAATGAGCAAGTAAGTAATGTTGTCATTTATAAACTGTAAAATGTAACGCTTATTTTTAATTTTTGCGGAAAAATTCATGATTTTTTTCAAATTTTGGTATATATGTTTGGTATATTTTTGATAAAACTTTTTGGTATATAATTTGGAATATTTTGGTATATTTTACTCTGCAAAACCTGGCAACCCTGCCTACAAGTAGCAACATAGTATTATTTCTATCATGTTGCTACAAAAAAACGTAAGGCTACTTATGGCGGACCCGGTGCTATCGTGTGGGATATTCAACGTTATATATTGTACAATAAGTTAGTATCTCTATAAACGTTGAACAGGAGCGGGTATTTTCTAGTTATGATTTTGAAATGTATGTGTTTTGTTTCATCCAATTTCTCACAAAAGGATAAATTTTCCAAGACAAAGGTTATTTCTTCAAATTGCTTTGGCCATGCCGATTTAGAAAAGGATACCTTTCGTCATGCACATTTTTTTCGCGGCGATTTTGGTATCAAATCGAACGCAAATGAATGGACACTTTATTTGTGGGCTCCAGAAGATGTTCTTTTCATTAATAGCTCAATAAAAAGCTTGTCATTATACGGGTAACTCGTCAGTCTTGCATCACTTTGTTTCAAACATTTTATCCAAATAAAGCCTTTGCTGGTTTGCGATTTTGATTAGATTTTGTCCACAGTAGCCAGAGGCATTGCAGATTGAGTTCGCTTTGCTTTAGAGTTGCCTTGCACCTCATCTATGGTTCTGCCCTTTGTTTCAGGAAAGAATATCACAAAATAAATCAAAAAGCCAACTGTACAGACAAGCCAAGGCACCATGCTGTAAGACCCGAGGATGTTCTAAAAAACACAACGATGAAAATGCAAAATCATGTAAATGGATAATCTGAAAGCTAATTGCCTATCACTGTTTCAAACTTCCTATGAAAGAATGCATCGCTTCCCATTAAAACTTAGCTCTAATCATTGTACACAAAAGACAAAACTCTAACCTGGCTGTAAAATAGCCAAGAACTCGAGGAGACCACGCAATGTTAAATACATTCTGGCTCATATCGATAAAACCATGTAAATCGAACTGTTATAGAAGGAGACGATTGTTTCCCACACCCTCCTTAAAATAGGAGTCAAGTTCCTAACTGACCATGATAAAGATTGTCGTTTTGGAACACATAATTTTTCAGCCTACTCATTTGACTCAATGTTACCTCCAAATGGGCGGGGATGAAACCAGTGAACCATGAGAAGATCCAAAACAGTATTCCACCTGCACTGAAGCATGCTGGTCGAGTTGGTTCTATGGTTACCGCTCTCATTAGAGCAAGAGTTGCTAAGTTGGTTCCTCCTGACCATCCAAAAAAATAACATGCCCGATTAAACTTGAAGAAAAACTCATAGCTGTACATTGAACTCAAATCCTGATCAAATTTTCATTAAAGTTGTGGTATTGCGCTGAAACGTGTAACGAGTGGCAGGGCTCCTGTCCGCAACATAGCGCCAGGGCAACACAGAAATGTCGCAGCGGTGGCGAGCCGTTGGCGGCAGTGTCTGATTTGGCCGGCCCAGAAATTGAATCCTAGATTTCCCGTGCCGTAAAGATGGTTTTAAACGACAACGCGCCGGTACTACTCGATTATTATCAAATAATTCATTTTAGCAAAAATTTACAATCAAAAGACTTTATATGGTTGTCATCTTACAAATTAAGTCTACTGTGTGCTTACGCAAGAATAAAGATCCCTTCGGAAACGATTGCCAAGTATGGGATGACGTTTGGAGCAAGATGAAGAGTAGCTTGACTTGCGGTGAAGAGAATAAGCGCTAGAATTTCGAAAGAACTTGCGGCAAGCATGACTCTTCGTCCGTCGAACCGGTAAATAAGCTTAGACTGCAACAAGGTATAACATGCCAATGCATTGCTGAAAACGGAGATAGTGGGCCATTTTATAAAACCCAAGACTGAAATACACTTTCATGATCAAAATAGATGGATCAGTCAATGCCAAATTAACCAAGCTGACAAATGATTTACAAGCTCTTTAGCGTAAAGGTGGAAAATTTACTTTCTATCCTTAGCTATGATTTTAAGTGTAATCTGGTCGTTCAACTTAAGACTTAGGTACAGCACATCTTTTCTCGTTGAATGTTTAATTGCTAATTCGAGATTCTAAGCTGCACAAATGGTTTTAATTTTTGAGATCATTTTCACAAATTTTGTTTGAAAGCAATCTTACTCCACCAATGGAAACGAAATTGTCCTCCAAAGACACCGATTGTACCGAATGTCACTTGATCCGCAGGGATCCCAGCTTTTCTGAAGAGTCGGTCCGAATACAGCACAAACACATTGATCCCCCCAAGAACAAGGCTCGCAAATAAACACAAAACCACAATAAAATGTCGCCCGAACAAGAACAGGATAAAAAATGTTCTAATGGGCGTGGCGGTTGAGCACATCGCTGACTGTGCCTGAGGTCGGTCTTCCGTTGATTCCCGGACCGGTCAAGTCGACCACAGAGTCGCCAACGGCGCGCTACTGCTGCGAATCAGTTTCTTTCGAGCTTTGTTGCCTAGGCCCTAAACCGCGCATTTTTTTATTTTGGTCATTCCGTAAATTGCTCTTTCTCAGCAGCATAAAGGCGTGTCTCTAACACTAGATCAGTGGTTCTCAACCAGTGGGCCATGGAAACATTTTGAGGTGGGCCACAGAACTTTTTAAAAAATTGCTAGATTTATTGAAAGATTCTGTTTCTTTTGTGTCACTATGGTTAAGTTTACACTTTTGTGTTTGTTTAGTAGTTTTGACGGTAGTAACAATGAATGACGCTGCTGTTTTTTTGCCACAGAGAGATAATTTTCATTCCAATTATTCAATTAATAGTGTATAGTTTTGTGGAAAGATTGTGAAACTAGTCTAGGCGATTGTCGTAATAGAACAGTAGTTCTCAACCTTTTTAGCCCGTGGACTATTTCCAAGCTAGCCTAAATGCATGCGGACTCAAGTCACTTATAGGTATGAAAACAAGGTTGTTCGACAACTTTCTGCCGAAAACAAAGCATTATTTCTAACTAAGGGATTTGGAAGCTATAAGGGATTTTGAAACCATTGATTTGGAGCTGAAACTTTATAATTTGTCAAAAAAAAAATGTAGCCTATATATGTATATAGCCTATGTTTGTGTATGTGTACAGTAATTGTTAAATTCATTTTGCATGAAGCTGTTCGACTCGAAGACCACTAGGTCACTTCGCAGCTCCATGTCAACACAAATTTTTTAAGATTCGCAATCCTTAAAATATTTCAATTTTTTGTATTCAACTTTAATTATCCTACCTATTGCGTGCCATCTTTATATACTGTACTTTGTTGTTGTTGACAAATAAACTCTGCTGTCTGCTGCATTCATGCCGAAAATCGACTACGTGAAATAAACCTTTCGATTTTTTTGTTTTGTTCAATTCGTTTTTATAGTAATCTTTTGCGTTTATTATTATTTTCTTGATTGACTCTTCATTGTCAGTATGTAATCCTGCAGCTGTCAATTCCTGCATCACTTTGTTTATGTTATGCTCTCTAGCATTTTTCTTCATAGTTTTCATTACAAGTGTCCCACAAAGCTTCAAAGTTTGTGTATATGTTCAAGAATTTGACAATGTCTTCTCCAAAATCATGGCGCAGCAAAAACACTCCTTTGTATGGGCTCAGGTGCGGATTCTTCGAACCTGAAGTGTTTAGCTGACAAATGGTCGAACCTGCAGTTCCTTTCTATGGGCTCAGATTCCGAATTTTCGAACCCGAAGTCAGATTCCGACATTTTGCCCATACAATTGGAAGCATGCTGATCAATAAGGTGCCAAAACGCAACATTAAATTTAAGACTTGCCACTTTGTCATAGCCTTTTTTGTAACACCCGTTACATTACCTTTTTTTAACTGGTAAATGCTGACAATAAGCTCGCGAATGTTTTGTTGTACCCGAATATCACTTTTAATTCGCAAACGCTGACGGCTGATAATAAACTCGCAAATGCGTAGTCTAGTTAAACGGGACGATTACACGCTGCGGCTGGCCACGTGGTCGTAATTTCGCTTTTTAACTTTTACCGTACTTGTAAGTTTCGCGGACTCATCCACGCCCTTCCGCGGACTCATTTGAGTCCGCGGACTCTGGGTTGAGAAACACTGTAATAGAACTTATTTCTCGTTGTGTTGGTGGCGTGATGCAATCAATACCTTCTATCGCGTCACGTATGGACTTGGGTTTTCAGCGGCTACAACTACAGTGTGGTTCTCAAAGCAAGCCACTTGGCTCCCTAAGGTGGAATTTGCAAGTTGAAGGGATAAACAGGGGCGCATCCAAGGGGGGTGTGGGGAATGCATTCCCTTCCACCAGCCATATTCCACAATGCTTTGGATAAATAAAAAATTTGCCATAATTTTGAACCTCTTCATAAAAATATGCCTGAGTCGCTTTAAGCAAGCATAATCGAAACTGGGCGAAAATGCTTCATATTTGGTAAAGTACTCAAAATCAGGGGCCAAAACTATAAACAAAATTTGCCTGAAAATTGCGCAAAAAGCACTAAAATGGCCATTACAGTATGTAAATTTTCAAAAATTTTCAGGGAAGCATGCCCCCGGACCCCCCTAGAGTCGTTTTTGTTACCTAAGTTGCTTAAACTCGACTCTGCTGGAAAAAAACTATGCTTGAAAAAGTGACGAAATTTGATACCCCCTTCTTGAAAAATTTTCCAAATATGCCCCTGATATGAAACATTTTTGAAAAGCTTATTCACGCCCGTTTCCGGGACTAAACGTCTGAACGTCTTTGTATTTAGCTAACATTCAACCTAATTCAAAATTACATCCTCCCCATCAAAACTTTCTGGATCCGCTCCTGGGGATGAATACTCGTTTAGGAAGGATAAAAAGTTAATGGGCCACAGAACTTTTGTGCAACAAAAAGTGGGCCATGAAAGAAAAAAGGTTGAGAACCACTGCACTAGATTATTTGTGCTGACACAACAAACCTATATTGTCTTGTTTTTAAAATATCTTTGATACTGATTGTCACTGAAGTGTTAATTTCTTACAACATTTCGTCGTATTCTTGCTCAAATGTTTCGTGCGTAATTTAAAAACAACTTCACATTCATTACATTACTTCAAATCAAAATCAATTCTTTATTACACTCACAGTATTACGCCGAAACGTGTGACAAGTGGCTGGGCTCATCTCCCCGGCTTAGCGCATGAACAACACAGCTGCAAAGAAACATCGCATCGGTGAGAGCCGTTGGTGACGCTCTGTCCGATTTTTCCGACCCGGGAATTGAACCTCAAACCTTCCGCGCCAAGAACGATGTCGGTAATCACTGCGGCACCTCCGGTATCAAAAATAAAAAGAAATTGTCCTTATAGATTGCGCGTTGTGTGTGTGTTATAGTAGAGGGGGTTTAACATCGCGGGTGTCTTGAGTTACAGATTTGTACAACTTTTTATGTTATCGCGTTGAGAGTGTTTTCATAGGACATGTTTTCCAATCTTTCGCATCTTTCTTTTTAGCGTGGATCCGTGTGGCATGTTGAGACACCGCATAGAGTTTTCAAGAAGTTCTGTGAATTTGTGTGTTTATTGAATCACAGATAACACTTTGAAAACTTAATATGACGACATCAGTCTAAAGAAACGTTTACACATGACACAATTTTCATCGGATTTTGTCGTACGAAATTTGACGTGTAAATTTACGTCGTAAGTGTCTTTCAAAAAATTCGAAATCTGACAAACAACTTTCACCGTCCTTCTCGCAACAAAAAATCACTCGCGCGAGTGGAAATTTGCTCGCGAATAGAGTTGAACATGTTCAACTTTACTCGCGCGAGCAGGAAGGAAATCCCTGATGTCTGCTTCCAAATCATGTAATACTGTAATCAGTGTAATGTAATAATCGCAATTGTTCAAATGAGAAAACCCAGCATTGGAAAATGAATTTAAATAAGAAATTTGCAAGGGACAAATTAATGTTTCGACTATAACCAAAGTCTCGTCAGCCTTGCTACGCACAGCCAATCCAGGCTAAACTCATTCCAGACTGTAAAGACTCTGTTTTTGCATTGCTTTACCTGTACATCTCGACTTCATCTCTTTTCTAGGTTGTGCCCTATTTTTGGCAGGCGACTGGCCCCAAACAACGATACCCAATGAAAGAACCTATAACCACTAACCCACAACCAAGTTACCGTTAGCCTAACTAGCCCACATCACTAGAAGCCCCCATGGTAACCCACTCATTTGCAGCTGCAGACGCGTTTCGACCTTATTATGGTCTCATCAGTGCAGCATAGCAACCTCCCACCTTCCTAAAAAAAAAAAAAAAAATTCTAACCTACAAAAGAACTACACACTCCAAATCTAAGCCTCTCCTCGTTCTGCTCAAGGTAGAACATTTGAAATAAAACCTTCAAGAAAATAATACAGGCTGGATTATGATGTCACAGATTCACTGTAAACAATCGATAAGAATAGAAAAGTCCGGTTGGTTTAAACATTATTTTCCCGGTAATCTGAGAAGGAATATTTTGTTTAAGGTTTGTAACTATACCAGTTACCAAAACCTACAAAAAACCTCTCTGCCCAACCCGTTCGCCCGTGAAAAAGCGGGGGACAAGGCAGGCACAGTGTCTGCGCATGCAGCCCAGAAAACACAGTGAACGTCAGCGCTTATCGGTGGTTTAAACATCAATATCCCGGTACGTTTGTCGAACTGCATGTACAGTTATAGGATCCAGCAAGATGATGCAAAGAAGGATATGTAAGTCAAATAGAATTCATCTTTCCCACACTTCTCCGATAGGCACCCCCAAACTGCCAAAAATAGGGCACAACCTAGAAAAGAGATGAAGTCGAGATGTACAGGTAAAGCAATGCAAAAACAGAGTCTTTACAGTCTGGAATGAGTTTAGCCTGGATTGGCTGTGCGTAGCAAGGCTGACGAGACTTTGGTTATAGTCGAAACATTAGTTTGTCCCTTGCAAATTTCTCATCTAACTCGTAATTGATGACAGAAATGGATGGTTCAATTCC